>JAOTQM010000641.1:50000-122500 GCA_026939265.1 Oreonectes daqikongensis | reverse complement strand
ACAGACTTTTTACGTGCCTATATATATTTATTTCCTTTCCTTTATTTATTTGAAATGTTTATTTGTGTTTATTGAACCCAAGAGAAACAAACACAGTCACAGGTCCGAACGGAGCGAGTGTGTGGTGAAGATGAACAGACGTCCCTATATTTGATATCTTCTGTGTGTTACCATGACGACCAGATCCCTGTAGCAACACACGTTTTTTACTGTACAGAGGAGTTGATGATGGGATGGGATGGGATGGGATGGGGGGGTTTTTACTGATATATTTAATATATGATTTAGAGAGTGCCAGTAAGTTATGCAGACAGTGTGAATACATGCAGAGGTTTTATTTCATCCAGTAGAAAAATAAAGAATTCTCCACAGGATTATTTTTCTAACACACATGTGGTTGTGTTATGATACGTGTGTGTCTGTCTAAATGAAATACATTTGACTGTTTTTAGTTTAGAAGTTGCTGTATTCTGTCCTTTCTTTTCTTTTATCGGCTTCTGTTTGTCGTTTTCAAAGTGAAGAATTCTTTCTCAGTTCACTCACTGACTCGTGTTTAGTGTCAGACGCCTGTGGAACACAGATGAAGAGAATCTTTTTAACAACAGTTTAATATCATTTATCTCCAGAAAGAAAAAATAAACATCATGATGTTTAGGTTGTATTGCATTCAGAAAAACATTTCCTCTTGTTCCACAGATGGTTAAAGCGGGATTGAGTGAATGATGTATAATTCAGGATTATGTGTGTGGATTCAGTGAATGATCCGATGGGATTATTAATGAATGAATGACACAGTCGATTGAATATTAGCCCCGAGATGAGGATGAAAATCAGCACACTGTCGATGTTAGTTTGGCTCTTCTATCAGATGAAGAATAATTCTTTTCTGTCTTTTGACTTCAACCCTAAAAGTGTCCAATTTTAGCATTGTTAACCAAATTAGATTAGTCATTGAAATACAAGAGCGACTGTTTCTACCCCTGATGTTGTAATACAATTGCTGGTTTTGTAATGCACTGTAGAACAGTCCAATGTTCCTTTTTATAGACAAATGTTCTTTGAATGGTGCATTTCTTTTTATTTGATAAATAAAGTTTTTGATAATAAAAAGTGAGTTTGATTTTCTTGATCCTTCTCAGACTGTAAATGTAAGCAGAAGTGGGTTCGAGTGTTTCTTTCAAGCCTTGTGTCGTGTTAAATTCATGATTGTGAGTCCATTCTGTGTATCATTCATCTGCTGGGTGTATTTTCATCAACACAACACTGAACACATAACACGCTGTGAGTCTTTAATGCACTCGTGATCTGTTTCCTGACCGATAAATGATGACGTACTTTACTGAAGTGTGTAGATGTGGGTCAGATGAGCACATATGTAGAACACACACACACACACACACACACACAACACAACAATAGGTGGAGCGCAGGGTCGTGTAACATATGTTGTGTGTAATGAACGTCATGACAAGACATATGCTTGAACAGATGCTTCAGAGGAAGATGTACAGGAGACATTGTGTTCATTCTGCTAACACCATCGCTTTACATACTTAACATAGAGTCTGCTCTGGATTCTATTCTGACTAGAAATGACTGAAACTTTTCACACAAAACAAATAAATAAAATAATGAAGAAATGTAAAATATTAAATGTCATGGATGAATATGAATCTAAAGAAAATGAACATTTCCACATGAGATTTGAAGCCAGATTTAATGGTTAAAAAGAACTTCCATCATTATTTTATTATTACACAGAAATGTGTTGATCTATTAGTAGAATCTGTTGTGACTGTAACATGACGACGATCTCTATTCTGCTTCTTAATAGACTTTTCTAATGTGTGTCATGTGTGCAGTGTTGAGGACATGAAACATCTCTGTTTTTGGTACAGAAATGATGAAAGTTGTTGTTGCAGATGAAGAAGATCTGTGATATCAGTTCATGATGATGTTTGATGTTTATTATTCTGCAGATGACGGCGGTCCGTCGAGTCACAGCTGGAATGATCAGATGTAATGTTTGTAGTTTATCATATTAAATAGTTTCAGATGTATATTCACCTTCCAGATGAAGGATTGTGTCTATAAACATTCTCATGTGCTTTAATGCTACACTATTGTATTCTAGTTTCTCATAGACTGCAGGTCAAAGCTGTGCTGCTGTGGATGATCTTCAGTCTCTCTTGAATGTTCTTATGAGGAGATTTTAAAGACGGCTGGTTTCGAAACTTCTTAGCTTAAAGATTCACACGTGGCTTTAGTGTTTTTATCCTGTAATGTTCTGTGGATGAAAGCGTTTGTGGTTTGGTCCACAGTTACATAAGCACATTTACTCTTTTGTGGTTGAGTTAAGAGTCATTTATTTCATGATTGTTTACAGTTTAAAACAGTCATAAAAACATCAGTTATATTTGGAGTCTAACGTCTGTGTGTGTTTTCAAACTCATTGTGACTGTGACCTATATAGAGAAAGTTTGATCTCGCGTGCGTGCGTGCGTCTGATGCGTGCTTGCGTGCGTCTGATGCGTGCGTGCGTGCGTCTGGTGCGTGCGTCTGATGCGTGCGTGCGTGCGTGCGTCTGGTGCGTGCGTGCGTGCGTGCGTGCGTCTGGTGCGTGCGTCTGATGCGTGCGTGCGTGCGTGCGTGCGTCTGATAGATGCTGATGGGCTGTTGACCTACATATGGACACCCTGAGGTGTAAATCAGAACCAGCGGGGTTTCATCTGATAGACGCTGTGCCCATCCACATCCCAGCATGAGTTTTAAATCACACAACTGTACATCAGACGCACAACTACACACTCAAGCAACACAACTCTACAATACATCCATTATATTTCTGAGCAGTTTTATTAAATATTGAGGCAAGACTCCAGAAGATTTCCTTATTAGTCACATTGCAAATGGAGTTGCATTGCATTATGGGATACAGCGTTTTATGCCACAAGCAATAATGTGCACTTCCAAACAGACTCAAGTAAACCTGCAGCAATGCAAGTTATTTTTCAATGTTTAATAAGACTGGCTTGAGTTTTACAGAATAATAAGAATAAAATAAACATGTCACAATTTTAATATGATAAAGGTAAAAAGTGAATAACACACAATAGATTAGACATGAAACATCATGTAAACATTAGTACAGTGTTGTACAGTTTGAAGTGTGATTTATTAATGCAATATCGCTGGAGTAGGAGTATGATGTCGCTCTATATCAGCACGGCTGTGATTCGGTCAGAGGCACGAGTTCAGGAGAGAATCACAGCCACTGATATAGAGAAACATCACATGACTACGAGTGCAATATTGCATTTATACAACAGTTCAACGGCACAAGTGTGAAGATAAATGGTCGTGGTCCAGTGGTTAGAGAGTTGGACTCATGACCAGAAGGTTGCTGGTCCGATTCTCAGGTCTGGTGGGTAACAGCTGAGATGCCCTTGAGCAAGACACCTAACCTCCACTTGCTTACTATACAAAATGTACAAATGTATAGTACAATGTAATGTAAGTCACTTTGGATAAAAGCGTCTGCCAAATGCATAAATGTAAATGTAAATGTACAAAAAAACGTTTGCTAGCTAACAATTAGCATGCATTACCAACACTGACCACCAGGTGTCAATGTCAGCTGTCAGTTAGAACGAAATCTTAAGCTTACAATGGTTTCTATGCTGTATATCGTTTAATATCATTATTTCGTTAAGGTAACTTGTGTTTGGTATGGTATATTTGTTGTCATGTGTAACAACTCCAGTTGTTATTGTTGATTATTATTGTCAAAACAAATTTTGAAGAGAAAAAAAATTTTGAAGAGAGAAAAAAAATTGAAAGAGAAAAACAATTTGAAGAAAAACAAATTTTGAGGAGAAAAAAAAATATGTGAAGAGAAATATTTTAGTAATAAAGAAAACAACTCCAGTTATTATTGTTGATTTTTATTGTCAAAAAAATTTGAAAATAAAAAATAAATTTGAAGAGAGAAAAAAAATATTTTTAATGAAAAAACAATTTGAAGAGAAAAAAAGAATTTTTAAAAAGGGAAAAAAAATATTTGAAGAGAAATATTTTAGTAATAAAGAAAACAACTCCAGTAATTATTGTTGATTATTATTGTCAAAAAAAATGTAAGAGAAAAAAAAATTAAGAGAAAAAATAAATTTGAAGAGAAAAAATAAAATTTAAGAGAAAAAATAAATTTAAGAGAAAAAATAAATGTGAAGAGAAAAAAAAATTTTGAAGAGAGAAAAAAAAATGTTTAATGAAAAAAAATGTAAGAGAAATTTTTTTTTGAAAGAGAACATTTTTTTTTGAAAGACAAAAAAAATGTCTAATTAAAAAAAGAAAAAATAGTCTAGACTTCGGCTACAGGAGGGAATATAACGAGAATATATATTTTTTCCACGTTGCGGTTCAGGGCTTCCGTAGATAACAATCCATCACAGGGTAACATTTATTGGTAAAACGCACAAGAACATGTGATTATTTAACAGTATTTCATGTATATTAAGTGAATGAATGATCATGTTTGTTATTGAGCGAAAGCATTAAATATATTTCATCCCTAACATTAGAATCATGGAGATGTCACATCATCAGTGTGTATGTAGCCTACAGCAGAATAAAGTTGATGTTTTTCAATGTTTGTCATTTTTGTAATGATGCAGGAGCTTCAGCACAAATGACAGAGAGATCATATACATCACACTTTATTGACACATCACTCATAATCTCACATGAAACACGACACAAACATTTTAAATGTGTAAAAGACATTTTGTTCAAAAAAAAGTTTCTATTAAATCATGTCTTATGAACGGGTCTCATGAGGGTCTTTTATGATATATAATAATGAATTTTATGTTCAGATCTGTGCCCTTATAAACACCTTTTCTTGAGAAATATGTGTAACAGCAATAGACTGAGAACATAACTAGTTCATGCTTATGGTTTTCTGAGAAGAGTTCAACTTTCTTAAGGTTTGAAAAATGTTTTAATAGAATGTTGTGTAGTTGTGCTATTGTGAAAAATTACACGAAAAATGTCCTTACAGATCTTGATATCTGTATAGACAGAGTATGACATATATTTCCAATATAAAGACTAAAGAAACATGTGTTGAGGTTTTTCTGGTCAGAGGTCAATAGATGCAGGATAATAAACTCTATTGATCTGGATGATGAACTTCCTCTCTTTACAGGAAGATAAAGTCTCAGTCGGTTTCATTGTGAGAAGAAACAAACGTTTCTGTCTGAATGATTCAGTACCGCGGTAAACCTGATCCTTCTGAATGCCAGGACTAAACAACAATGATCAGCTTTCATTTACATGACATCAGTTATTTATATGTGTTGTGTGTAAGAAATACTCAAGAGATCTTTCAGAGATCTGCTGTGTGAAATCAAAACACAAACTCACACATTTCAATAATTCAAGCGTCTGTGTGTTTCGAGTCAAATCCCAGATAAACATGACATCCTTCATCCCTCATTCCCATCAAGACTGTTTTAATAAACAAATGACTATAAGTTATAAACTGAATTCATTTCAGCATTTGTTTTTAACACTCAAAGTCACTGTTAATTCAGGTTTAATTCATTATGTCCAGACAAGAAAAAACACATCACATCACATAAACAATAAATAAAACATCAATGCATAAACAGCAGAATTACAAAAAAAAAAGGTTTATTCAAACGTGCTAATATGAAATGAACACTCATCGTGTTTATGTATATCAGATAAATGACACTTGTGTGTATACTTGACTTGTACTTGTAGTCACTCTGAAGATGAAGCTGATCTTCTTACACAGTGTTCATAGACATTCACTTCAAGTACACTTAAAAGTGTTTTTCACAGCCAAATAAGATCATATAGTAGCGTGCTTGATGTGCAAAAAGAATCTTTTACGTACAGTATTTATGCTTTATCCCGTTTTGTATTTATGTCCATGTATACATACACACATATATATATATCCTGACTTTACATTGTTCTCGTGTCTTTGTCTATATTGTTTATGTGTATTGATGTCAAATGTTGATTCTGAAGTTACATTCTAAGTATGTTAGATCTCTTTGAGTATCTTTGAGCACATGAATG
Source organism: Oreonectes daqikongensis (assembly GCA_026939265.1). Lineage (NCBI taxonomy): Eukaryota > Metazoa > Chordata > Actinopteri > Cypriniformes > Nemacheilidae > Oreonectes > Oreonectes daqikongensis. Next base: position 116,389 of record JAOTQM010000641.1, on the reverse strand, counting down.
AGGAAGAGTTGATTTGGAAATAATAAGCAGTTTATTCAGGTTATTAATCACATGTGACGGCACTAACAAGCGTGTCATTATCATCTCCAGCATCATTTCATGCTCTGTAACTCGCATTCATTTCTCTCAACAAACAAGACTGACACACAGTCAAGAGACTAAATACCATCAAAGCTTTCACCGTTTCATCTGTCTGAACAAAAATCATAACAGACACACGGATGAAGAGGCTTATTTCACTTCTTGTGGAAAGTTTCTTATCATCAGATAAATCCACAAACCTGCTGCGGTGTCTGCGTGACATTTACAGGACAATCTGTGCATTTACATGATTGATATTCACGTCCTTCATGATGATGGATTTCGATCGGTTTGCCGGTCACAGACAGAATGAGGACACATCAGTTAAAGAACGCAGCGTGTATTCATTTCACAACACAAACCTGCAACCCTGACAGACGGCACTAAATAAATACACTACAAACTTATGTTACTACAATCTCTTCATTTCAAGAGTATTTAAGACATTTGAAGGGTACCAACAGTAAACAAAAATACTCTTTACATGCAAATATACTAACAACTTAACATCAAGTATATCATTTATTCATCATATGTTAGTTTTGCATTTGAAGTATACTGTTATTTAGGTATGTGAGATATAACTTGAAGTGTACTCCATCATGAAGCCGTTGCTCTTCAGGTCACATTGATAACAGCCTGACACGCGTGAATCTCAACAGAAGACAGAACAAATGTTCAGAAATGCACAGAAATATTTAATGTCATAAAAATGCAATAGCACAGTTGAGAATATAATCATTTATTTACTCTAGGATAATGCAAGAAATGTACACATTTTTATCTCAAGGTATAAAATCTTTTTCTTAAATAAGCAGCTGAAATTGTATTAATCATTTGTTACAAACCCTGAAGAGATCACATCACACACCAATGACACAAGATAAAAACAGCAATACAAATCCAGCAAACAGTGACCTGATTTTATCAAGTATTGCTCTGTATTTGTCCATATAAAAAGAAATGACTTTCTCCAGACACAAAATAAGTGTCGTTCTGAATTATATATAGATATGTACATCAAAATAGAAGCTCTAGTTGAGAAAGAAGGCCTTGGTTGAAGCTGTAATCTGTTACGGGTTATGAAAGAGTGTCGTGTTGTCCAGAAGTGCACAGAGAAATCTGAAAAAAACAAACAAAAAAAAACATCAACCATTAGAAAGAACAACAGCTATCATGTAAAAACATGTCAAGCAAATGACCGACAGAATGTTTTACTGTGTGTGAATTTACACAGAATCTAATTCTAAAACCTTATAATGAGCACTTTTTGATTTCAGATCAATATACAGATGGTATCTTGTGAACAATTAGCCTGATGATTTTATTTATCTTGATCATTTCTCCAGTAAAACTGCTTTCTAACACTGCATTGACTTTTAAGAAGAGCTGGAGTATAAAATAAATAAAGAAACACAATCCTGCGGTCAGAAGTGTGTGTGCGTGTTTGTGTGCGTGCGTGCACGTTTGGGTGCGTGCGTGTGTGTGCATGTTTGTGCGCGCGTGTGAAAGTGTGCGTGTGTGTGTGTGCGTAGTTGAGTTGTGGAGCGAGTGCTTCAGGAAAAGACACTGAAGCAGGAGGTCTGACTGCCAGCAGGATAAAGATGAAAAGGATGATGAGGAAGAACCTTACACACCACAAACACACAAACCTCCTCAGAGATCAGCACAAATCAATATCTGCTTCACATGACAATCACACAAACACAAGAGCAAGAGAGTGTTTATATATATTGAGATATATATATTTAGATATATTCTTCAAAGCAGCACATAAAAGTGATCTGACACGTATCAAAACAAAGAAAAAGAAACTGGACAGACAAATGGTTTGATTTAGATTGTAGAGCCCTGAGAAAAAACCTTAGAACTTTATCCAACCAAAATCAGGAACTCCGTCTTCAATACTGTGAGGCATTAAGACAATATAAAGCCACACTCCGACGTAAAAAAAACGACATTTCTGCAGGACCAGATTGAAGAAATAGAAAACTCATTAAATGCGAACAAATTCTGGAATAAATGGAAATGATTACACAAATCAAACAAAGAAGATCTGGCAATCCAAGATGGAGAGATATTGAAAAATCATTTCCAAGAATTATATAGTTCAATTGTGTTTGAAAATAACAATCAAAATAAAATCAGTTCAAAATTAGACAATTTGGAAAGATCAATTAAAACAAACCAAAACCCTTTAGATTTCCCCATAACAATGAAGGAATTAGAAGAGAAATTGCGAGCACTGGAAACTAAGAAAGCCTGTGGTGTTGACGGCATCTTAAATGAGATGCTAAAACACACAGATGAATTCTTAAATTCTTTAATAATGTTCTATATGTTGGGTTTTATCCTGAGATCTGGAATCAGGGCCTCATCAGTCCCATTTATAAGAACAGAGATAAACTGGATCCAAACAACTATCAAGGCATCTGTGATTTAAACACAAGACTCCTTATTGAGTTCCTTATGAAGCACAATGTCTTGAGTAAATGTCAAATTGGTTTTGTCCCTAAATGTCGCACATCTGACCACATCTTCACCTTACAGACATTAATTGATAAGTATGTACATCAAAACAAAAGACCCATTTTCACCTGTTTTGTAGACTTTAAGAAAGCGTTCGATTCAATCTGGCATGAAGTGGAATAGGAGGGAAATTCTATGATTTGATCAAATCAATGTACACGGCCGGTTAATGTGTGTCACAGTGAGATCATAAAACTTTTAGCATGTTATTCTGACTCACACAAGAAGCACAACACAGATGTCAGCATGTATTCAACACAAGAAAGTGAATGTGTTACCATTGAATCAAAACGCAATTGTTTTTATTTTTATGGAATATTGCAGTGTTTACACTGACCTCTCTTCTCTCTTCTTTTCATGACGTACACACTGACCGTCTAATTTCTGTGTGTGTGTGTGTGTGTGTGTGTCTCATTGTGTGCTGTAATAATGAAATCTCTTGTGTGTGTTGTTGTTATAATGGAGGGTGAAATGTGCTGAGAGCAGATATGAGCTGTGTTATCCAGCGCTCTCATTAGCTTTCACACACACACACACACACACACACACACACACACACACACACACACACACCACACACACACACACACACACACACACACACACACACAAACATCACTTTGTCTTTTCTCAGCATAATTCCTGTAAAAACAACAAATATCTTGAAATCAAGTGAAGAGTTTGACAGGATCCACAGAGCTCAAACATGCTAAAAGTGATTTTAATTCAGTGATAAAATGTTATGATGATCAAATCCACAGAACAGCACATGATCTCTCAGCCAATCAGAAACATTATTAACATCAGATGTGAACAAACTCTTCTGCTCATTTCTGTCTTCATCTCATTAATATGAACGCACGCACGCACGCACACACACACACACACACGCACGCACGCACGCACACACACACACACACACACACATACAAATTCCACAGAGACAATGTAAAAAAACAAGTCTGGCTCATTTGAATAAACAGATCCCACCTTCCAATAATTTGGACAGACTCATTTATCTCTGAAACACGTCACGTGACTCTCCACTGGAATGAATGTGAAAGCTATTGGTTTGTGGGTGAAGTCATTTGTATTTAAATTGTGTTGTGTGTTGAAGTGCTCTTCTACATTCAGATGAAGTGAAGCGGCGGGGTCTTCGCCTCATAAACAAATTAAATCCCACTGAGAGATAAACGCATTTCAACATCAATTCACCAGAGCTCAGAGGTCACCCGCGAACGAAACAAACTCACAAATTCTTCACAGCACTAAAACTTCTAGAATGTTTTACTGACCTTCAAATATATATATATATATATAAAGTCATGAGTCTATTATATCCGTCTATAGAGAGAGAGAGAGAGACGGTCTGAGGACGCTCAGTGAAAACACAATAAAAGCCATCGTTCTGGTATTTATTGTATGATTTACACGTCAGCCAATCAGCATTCAGCATCAGTCAAACATTTAAAGCCGGTGATGAGAGCGACAGAACATCGCACAGTTAAACTTGTGCCTTCTCTTTACTGATGGTGAGCCGGAATATGAACTATTAATTTCCATTAAAAATGAATGAGAGGAAGATGATGAGAACTGAAGTGATGTGACTCTTCAACCTCAAGTTTTAATGAGGTCTTGAATATTTCATGTCAGCGTGACCCTCAGAGCAAGAGAGAGAGAAAGAGCCTCTCAAACACATGAAAACTGTCCTCAAACACTCTCTGGATGATGATGATGATGATGATGATGATGATGATCAGTCAAAACTGGGTTTCAGTTCAAATACACAACCTTGTTATAAATCATCACTGCACACTTCATGACATCACAGTCATCCTGATAAGAGTCAAACGTGCTGGAAATGAATGTCATATCACAGCCCTAATACACAGTTTTCAGATGTACCGAGACAACAATGTACCGAGAAAAACCCAAAGTGTGTTTTTGAATGAAATGAACGTATGTGTGAAAGCTGTCTGTGTTTCACCTGTTCTGTCTTTATGCCGCTTTGCCCTCAATGTCTCGAGTGGATTCAGCAGCTCGTGCCAAACTGTCGGCCATCAGCGCCTCCTCCAGACTGCGACGGGCCTCATGAACCTTCAGCTCCTGATCCCTGAGAGACAGAGAGAGCGATGAAAGAGATTCTGAAACAGCTTTCTTCATCATCTCTGACCTCTCTTTATCTGCTCTTACCTGCTGTCTCAACCCCAAACCCCCTGACCTGTCAATCAATCTGAAACATGTCTATCACCTCCTGTAACCCCTGCCTAGAATTCCCACATGCCGTCTGTCCGGAGCACACCGCGCACACACACGTCTCAGGTGGTTTTGTGTCTATACAGTGGCAGTCAATGAGATCTGATGATGTTTGACTATCAGTGTTCTTCATGAGGGTTAGAAAAGGATGAAAGGAAGCTGTGATGTAACAATAATGTGAATCTTTCATCAGACTGACATCAGAACACACAAGAGTCCATTAGTGTCAGTGATGAAGAGAAAGATGATGATGATGATGATGATGTCAAGATTTCTCATTACCATTCCCTCATCCTTACTGTCATACAGTTTAGTCTTTAAGTGATGTCCAACATTTATTGAGTCAAGACAACAACAACATATTCTGAAGTGATGAAACTCTATTCAAGGTTTGATTTATTTACTCTCAGCATTTGTTGTATATTAGAATTAAACATATAATTAAATACACACTGTAGTGTTTTTGACAAATAATGTTGTACAATAATAATACAAATTATATAATTATATTTATTGTTAATAATAACAATAAATACAAATTTAATCTAACCCTCTGGATCACACAGTTCAATAGCAAAAACAGATGCTATCACTGTGTGTGTGTGTGTGTGTGTGTGTGTGTGTGTGTGTGTGTGTCCGTGCGTGCGTGTGTGTGTGTGTCCGTGTGTGCGCGTGCGGACTTGGTTTTTATATCCTGGTTTTATATCCGGGCAAAAAAAAGCTTATAAATCATAAAGACTGATAATTTTTGAAAATCTAAAAATGCAAAATGTTTTCTATGAGGGTTAGGGAATAGAATATACAGTTTGTACGGTATAAAAATCATTACACCTATGGACTGTCCTTACAAAAATAGTAAAACCAAGGTGTGTGTGTTTTGGGCTAATATGAGTGAATATATCAGACAATGAAAGATCTATAACCAGTACACAATACACTACGATTTATGTGCATTTGCTGCCATCTAGTGTCTCACCCACAGTGAGGTGGAATGTATGTTTGGACAATGAATCAAACTATATATATATATATATATATTTATATATAAGTGCACAAAAATAAATGAGCCTGACATCAGAAAACACCTTAACATAATATATCATGTAATGATTAAATAATAATATAGATTTCAGCTGACACATGCACATCAATCACTCACCAACCTTAAACAGAAACATACAGACTCTCAGATGAATGACATCATCATTCTGCACTTCAGCGTCTCATCAGAATGTGAGGTAAACACTATTGGCCACTTTAAAAGAGGGAGGAGTCACTCAACATGTCCTGCCCTAACTTCCTGTTTCAGTGAAATTACATCAAGCAGCACATTTCAAGACACTTCAGTGAATCTTTAAGAATCACGTCCAGCAGGCTGATCACAAAACAAACCATGATGATGAAAATGACATCACAACAACATTCTGAGAGATTTTCCTGTTCACACCGAATGTGAAAATTACAGTGTAAATCAAAGCCCTCAAACCACACACACACACACACACACACACACACACACACACACACACACACACACACACACACACACACACACACACACACACACACACACACACACACACACACACACACACACACACACACACCTGATATCTTCATCGGTGACGGTGAAGGCTTTACACAGCGGCTGGGCTGTATTAAGCCATATGGCCGGATTCTTCTCAGCAGCTGTAGACGTCTGACCCGTGATGGGAGCTGAACTCATGTGTAAAGCACTCGCTATAGCTGACAGAAGAGTCTCATCTGAGGAGTCTGGACCTATACCTGCACACATGAGCTCTTATTCACGATACAAAAACACTTCACATGACACCGAAAGAGCCAATGAGAGACACGCGCACTGATGATGTCATACTCTGTAAAGCTTTGGGCAGCTCCATGGTTCGGAGAACTTCTTCCGTCACGTCTGAAGATCTCAGTCCTTTCAACCGCTTCTCCCAGAAGAGCTGCACAAACAAACAAACACACACACACGACAAGTTAGTATAACACACTAAACACACGTTAGCATTAAGATAATGGTGAAATATTCCAGTACTGGCGTTTCATGTTAATGTTCATTCACGTCTTTGGGATAGAAGCAGTTTCATAAGGTGTGATCCTGCTGTAGGTGAGTGTTGTCTGTATATATCATCATCGCTACCTCATCGATTCACAGATTCAGAACACAAGAGCATCTCTCTTCATTACACCAGCAGCAGCTTTCACATAAATCATCATTACACCAGCAGCAGATGTGTTTACAGACACCATAAACAACTGAAGAATGAAATAAAAAAAACGTCATGAGACTGCTAAAACAAATTTACATTTAAAACTGAATATCAGTCTCCAGACAGAACAACCCTGCTCAACATCAGAGATATTAAAACTTACTTCAGAAGATGATAATATAAGATCAACTAATGTTGAGCTGCAGGACATTTAAACTCTCTGAAAGAAACTGAACGTGTGTTTATGGACCCATGATTCTTTCTAAGAGCTCACTTACGTCTGACACACGCACACTGCAGGTGTTTCTTCACATATGATATATAAGTGACATCTGGATAATAAACTGCAGCACAGACATGACGGCTCTTTAGCGTCCTCTAGCGCTGAACACATCACAACACTTAACACAGATGCTGAATATTCTGGATCCATGACTTCATGAAATCATGTGTGCGAAATTACATGATCACATGATTCATACAAAGCACAGCTGACGTGAGATCTGTGTGCTCAGGTGTTCACCTGTCGCGGCTGCTCCGTCGCTCTCTGAAGATCTGATTTCACTTTGTTGTTGGGATGGTTCACCACTTTAGTGACCGGCTGTTTAAAGATCGAGGCCGTTTGTCTTATGGGTAGAGCTGTGTTCAGATCTGGCTTTCCCTAAAACAGACAGACAGACAGAGAGAGACAGAGAGAGACAGAGAGAGAGAGAGAGAGAGAGAGAGAGAGAGAGAGAGAGAGAGAGAGAGAGAGAGAGAGAGAGAGAGAGAGAGAGAGAGAGAGAGAGAGAGAGAGAGAGAGAGAGAGAGAGAGAGAGAGAGAGCAGATGAGAGAGAGAGAGAGAGAGAGAGAGAGAGAGAGAGAGAGAGAGAGAGAGAGAGAGAGAGAGAGAGAGAGAGAGAGAGAGAGAGAGAGAGAGAGAGAGAGACTCCTCAATATAAACATCAGCGGCAAAGGATCTGAAATTTACCAGAGAGATCAGACAAAACAACATTATAATTAATATAAGGATTAAAAATAATTGTATAAATCATGAATCCTGCCGCATCATCACATCATCATGACACACACACCCGACAGAGACACTGAACACAGAGCAACACTTCATCATCATGTCAATCAAACGACAGAAATCTAATCTTTATTCTTCACTGCCTGAGATCAACATCTGCACAGATAAACTTATAAAACTTCAATAACTAGAATACAATCAAATAACACATTTGTCAGTAATAATCAAACTCTTCTGTTCAACAGACTACACAAACTAAAAATAAAGACTCAGTTTCATTCATCAGTAATGATATGATGAGCGTGTGTCTGTTCTGGTGTCAGTGGACAGAAGTTCCTGGAATAAACTCAAACACTTCAGCATTCACTGTGTGTGTGTGTGTGTGTGTGTGTGTGTGTGTGTGTGTGTGTGTGTGTGTGTGTGTGTGTGTGTGTGAGACAGAAGTGGGTCACCGGGCGAGGTGCACAGAAAACAGTACAGACACACCTCTAACGTCCACATCATCACAGACCAGTTCTGAAAAACCTCATCATCTTTAGAACTAAACTCTCTGAGAACTGAACCAAAACCTTTCAACAACCAGATGAAAGCAAGGACTCATGACTCACAGGCAAATTATATTATATAGTATATTATACTGAATGAGACTGCCTGCTGAACACTTTTAAAAACGAAAGGAAAACATACAAACACTGAGATCCTTGAGAAGAATGTATATTGTGTAACTGTACAAACACGTCAAACACGCTCAAGAAGACAGAGTATCATCAGAGATCACAACACTTCCAGATCAATGTCAAATATATGAACTGTATTACCCATAATGCACCAGTCAGAGAACTCAAAAACAATTCATTCATGAGTGTAATGAATCCAGTGCTGTATGAACAGACAACATAAACTAACATTACTGCACATGTGACCCAAACTTAAAGGAATAGTTCACTTTAGAATTAAAATTGTATGTTATGAAGTGTTGCGTGTTACAGAGTGTTGCGTGTTACAGAGTGTTGCGTGTTACGGAGTGTTGTGTGTTACGGAGTGTTGCATGTTACGGAGTGTTGTGGAGTGTTGCGTGGAGTGTTGTTGAATGTTGTGTGTTACGGAGTGTTGTGGAGTGTTGTGTGTTACAGAGTGTTGTGGAGTGTTGCGTGTTGAGGAGTGTTGCATGTTACGGAGTGTTGAGGAGTGTTGCGTGTTACGGAGTGTTGTGGAGTGTTGCGTGTTATGGAGTGTTGTGGAGTGTTGCGTGTTGAGTGTTGTTGAATGTTGCATGTTACGGAGTGTTGTGGAGTGTTGAGTGTTACGGAGTGTTGCATGTTACGGAGTGTTGCATGTTACGGAGTGTTGCATGTTACGGAGTGTTGCATGTTACGGAGTGTTGTGGAGTGTTGCATGTTACGGAGTGTTGCATGTTACGGAGTGTTGCATGTTATGGAGTGTTGCATGTTACGGAGTGTTGTGGAGTGTTGAGTGTTACGGAGTGTTGCATGTTACGGAGTGTTACGGAGTGTTGCGTGTTGAGGAGTGTTATTGAATGTTGCGTGTTACGGAGTGTTGCGTGTTGAGGAGTTGTGTACCTTTGACAGGCTGAGATTATCACTTCGCATTCTCTGTTTGTTCTTCTGCATTTTACTGGGCATCATTTTACCCGTGCGGAAGTCGAAACATCCCAGATCAACAGTGTTGCCCAGGTAACGGGACAACTGCGGCTTACTCCTGAACTTCTTTCCTGTAGGACTAAGACATCAAGAGAAGTGACATCATTACAATATACTAACAGCACCAATGTCAGAGTACACATGATTTTAAATGTACACACTGACATAGACACACACACTCTTACTGCTGCAGAAATAATGAACACGTCACATCATTCATGTGAAATGTGCTGTTATCAGACATCATCAGACTATTCTCCTGACAGATGACAGACAGAAGAGAAGAGAAGACAAGCTGAAGATGTTCATATGTGTGACTATCAGAAGATAGATGAGAGTTCAGACACTCTTTAAACACAAACTCATGTCACATGTCATGTCTTCTGTTCTTCAGGAGCTGAATGCTGCTGTTTTCTCTGAGAGTAAAAGTGATGAAACACAACACTCATCCACATCACATGTCACACTTCAGACAGATCTTACTGTTATACTCAGTAAAACTACTAATCGAGCGAGTAAAAACATGAACTAGGCAACAGAAATCAAAGCATTATTGTGCAGTTTGAAGATGTTTTATGTAATGAAATGAAAGATGTTTTCCTCCATGTGTCGCCCGGAGAGAAATCTTGTGCTAAGTTTGCACATTTCTGTCTGCAGACTCACAATCACAACCCCCCCATCACCACCACAATTCATTCGATTACTTTAAAACTTCACTATAGTCATCTCATGAAACACATAGCTCACCCTCACATGACAACACGAGTGTGAATGAGCAAACACACACAAACAAATGTGCAGTAACGCTCGTGTTCAGCGTGTCGTGTCCTGGTGTAACCGTGAAGAGCAGCACAGGTGCTGATGATGAGTTCACACCAGATCAGACTGTATTTACAGTCATGTGTGCAGATGGCTTTCATGATGATTATCTGTGTAACTGCACAATATTGCAGAACACACGCACACACACACACACACACACACACACACAGAAGAGCTCTGTGTGTGAAAAACAACATTTAAAACACATCAAAATATATTAGACAGAGCAACATGTACTCTGTGAATGGCCCCTTAAGCTCCTCCCAGACTGATGTTCTGCCCTGAACACACAGTAGAAGTTGCTTTAGTGCTGTTGTGTTGTTGTGCAGTGACCAACAACCGAGTACAAGTACCGATACTGATCCCTTTACCTGTATTTTTTCTTTCTTTTTTGGTGAGGTGGCAATTTTCCAAGCACAACACAGTGATACTAATAAAAATAGAATAACCTTATAATTACAACTCCACCTCAAACACATTATGAAAAAAGAAATGATTTTATGTGCTTGTCATAAACTTTAAAAGCACAAATTTCAGTCAGTTGTGTCACACGAGGTATCGGTTTTTGGTATCGGTATACTTTTACGAGTACATGATCTTAGTATCGGCACCGATACTGGTATCAGTGCATCCCTAAATACTTCATGTCTCAATAACAGTTCTCTAAAGGTCACATACAGCACCACAGACACATCATTTACATCCAGTATTTCTCAATTCCCATCATTCTGATGTGTGGATCTGCATTTTCCAGAGGCTTTAGGAATGATGCTAACAACAACAGCAACACACAGAAGAACACAAGACTGACAGGAACTCTGGGGTATCAGACGCTGCTGCACCTGTCAGATGAAGAGAAACACATTAACTGACGTCTGGATAACCGACACTAATCCCAGAAACACAACTCTGACCTCTTTAACACAACACAACATTCTACTACACATGGAAATACAGCCCAATAACAATTTAGTGGTGTTGAAATTCAGAATCTAAACTTCAAGGACAACAGCAACACAAATAAAATCACACAGGGAGGAATATTTACATTTTATCCTGGCGCTGGTTAATCTAGTTTTAACTGCTACACAACTAGGGGTGTAACGGTTCTCGGTAAAAAATTGAACCGCACGGTTCGGCACGCACTTGGTCCGCGGTTCATCTTAAATATGAAGACGCATCTATAATATGGTCCGTTAAAAATAATACTGCGTAAAACAGACAGACAAAGATCTGCTAATGTATGTTTGTCGGTGGATACTCCCAAAACAAATCAAATAACATTTCAGAAGGATTATATATGACAAGTCATTTATGCCGTCATCACCTGGGTGTTGAGAGCGCACGAGCGCAGGTGAGACCTGAGCAGCACGTGTTGTTGTTTAAACTAAATTCACTGAAGCCTTGCCAATATAGGATAAATATTTAGGCGCATGATGTAAACAAATACTCGCTCGCGTGTTGTGAGGAGATAATATCCGTAGCGCGCAAAATGAAAGCTGAGTTTTAGGCGGTGCAAATATCGAGGCGTCTGTGAAGCTTTGCGCTTAAACGGACAAATTCATACAAAAAGTAGGTCAACATGCCCCTCTTTGCGAATATCTAAGCAAGCATAGTAGTTTATGTTTTAAGTGAACAGAAACAGACTGAAAACAACGCATGTGTATAGGCTACTGTACTGTATCTGTTGCATTACTCTTAAAGCGACAGCAGCCTAATATTCCTGCTGTCTATGTTAAAAAAGGAAATCACTCACTGCTCGAAACTCAATAATGATTCATCTTTATTTCATTTGCACATATGCAATGTTATTTTATATAAAAGCAGTTTTATTTTCTGCTTTGCTCTGTTGTTTTTTTGATTGTTGTTACTTGTAGCTTGATTATTAGTAATTTCTCCCTGAACATTGCACATACCGAATCAAACCAAAACCGTGACACAAACCGAACCATGAGTTACTTGAACCGTTACACCCCTATACACAACACAAACACACTGAACTGTGCTAAAACTCAAGACACTTGAGCAACAGCACAGCAACACCCTCAGAAGCACAACCCCTGAGATTATCATGATGTGAAAATGATGGACTATATCACACAGTGTGAATAAAAGCCTGTGATTCTCTAGAATCCAAACCCACAGTTCTGAAGAAGAACGCTGAGGGTTTCATGTTTTTGTGATGACTCACTGAAAACACACACACACACACACACGCACACGCACACGCACGCGTCTGGAGTCCAGATCGGAAGTCATGTTCCTGTAACACATCAGCAGTGCCGATAAAGTGTCAGTGCTGAATAAAGCCTGCGTCACACAAACTCGCTGCAGCACTACACCACACACACACACACACACACACACACACACACACACACACACACACACATTATTAACACAAACACACACACACACACACACACACACATTATTAACACACACACAGAGAGTGAGAATGTGTGAGTGATATGAGAGAATATATATTCTGATGTAGACCCGTTTACAGGCCTTCCTCTGCCGCCATGACACCTTATATATAACACACACAGACACACACACACACGCACGCACGCACACACACGCACACCCCTCCCCCACAGCACACGCAAACGTGCTTACAGAGCATTACAAACACAACACACACACACACACACACACACTCAATCTATGCTGACAGAAAGACTCGTGTGTTAGAGTGTATATATGTTAACACTGTGGTACTGTTCTATTACTAATCTATTAATCTGTTACTTAAGTAATATGTTGTTGTTAGTTTTATTTATTTATTTTTAACTATGTTTATACATGCTTTGGCAATATTGTAATATCTACAGTCATGCCAATAAAGCAATTTAAATTGAATTGAACTGAGAGAACACAGCCCAGCTGCAATACAATCATACAATTTTTGTCATGCCGGTAAAGCACACTGAAACTGAAACTAGAAGACTAACATTCATAAAAGAGTGTGTGTTAACATACACACACACAGAGACACACAAACGCAAACAAACATGCACGCAGACAAACACATGCACGCACGCAGACAAACACATGCACGCACGCAGACAAACACATGCAGGCACGCAGACAGACGCATGCACGCAGACAGACACACGCACGCACACAGACACACGCACGCACACAGACGCACGCACGCAGACAGACGCACGCACGCAGACAGACGCACGCAGACAGACGCACGCACGCAGACAGACGCACGCACGCAGACACACGCACGCAAACAGACACACGCACGCAGACAGACGCACGCACGCAGACAGAGGCACGCACGCAGACACACGCACGCAGGCAGACAGACGCATGTACGCAGACAGACAGACACACGCAGACAGACAGACACACGCACGCAGACAGACACACGCACGCAGACAGACACACGCACGCAGACACACGCACGCAGACACACGCAGACAGACACACACACGCAGACAGACACACGCACGCAGACACACGCACGCAGACAGACACACGCACGCAGACAGACAGACACACACACGCAGACAGACACACGCACGCAGACAGACGCACGCAGACAGACGCACGCAGACAGACAGACACACGCAGACAGACACACGCAGACAGACACACGCACGCAGACACACGCACGCACGCAGACAGACGCACGCACGCAGACAGACACACGCACGCAGACAGACACACGCACGCAGACAGACACACGCACGCAGACAGACGCACGCAGACAGACGCACGCAGACAGACAGACGCACGCAGACAGACAGACACACGCAGACAGACACACGCACGCAGACAGACACACGCACGCAGACACACGCACGCACGCAGACAGACACACGCACGCAGACAGACACACGCACGCAGACACACGCACGCAGACAGACACACGCAGACAGACACACACAGACAGACACACGCAGACACACAGCTGTCATGTGTGTAAGGTTGAGATGTTCTGGTCAGGGGTTTTGTTTTGTGTTAATAATGAAGTGAAACTTCACATCACCAGATCAGTTCAGACTGCAGTGAGAACTGCCCACACAGACAGGAAGAGACCACCACAACAACCAATCACTGCTCACTTTTGTGCTTTTAAATGTCAATCATACCTGACATGGTATATGATCCTATAGTATAGTGGTGAAGTTAAGTTCAATTCAGTTTTATTTCTACAGCACTTCTTCCAGTTTTGCATCGCAGCAGCTTTACATGTCATATATTTGGAAATGTGTCCATTTAAACAAGAAAATATAGAATACCTGCTGTTATGAGAAAATATGGCATTATTGCAATATCCTCAATACGATGTACTTTAACTTCATAAGAAGTGAATTAAGTTCATCTTGAAGAAGTCAACATGCTAACAATCTCAAAGAAAACTCTGAATCTCTTTCACAGATTTAATGCCACTTACAGGTCAAACTTTGGAAGAAAACTAGTTGTTGCTCATTTTATAAACACGACTGAAGCAGGCTGATCTAAAAACATCATCAGCTGTAATTCATCAATTATCAGCCGCTATTTATTAAACATCTGCTCATATTTAGTCACTGTGATGTTATTCTTTTCATTATAGAAGACGTGTAAAGTTTCCCCTCAAGTCTGAGTATATTGAGTGTATTGTGAGTGAATTTTCTGTTATAACATCATGACATCATCTTAAGCAACTGTCTATATTCTATCATACATGAACCAGCTGTGTGTGTCAGAAGCTTTCAGAGTGTGTGTTTCATGACTATATGATGTGGTTTATACACACATAAAGCTACACTGAACCAGGACAGAAATAAACAAACAAACATACAAATACATACACATCAATGATTTATATCACTCAGATCCATAAAGTAAAATGCATCACAACTTATCACACACTTACAAAAGTTACAATCGTCTGTATGATGTGTCTACTGTACGTGTAGAGAGAGAGAGAGAGAGAGAGAGAGAGAGAGAGAGAGAGAGAGAACTGTGTTTCAGTGGTCTGTATAAATGTTACACAGTGTCTACTGTACACACACACACACACACACACACACACACACACACACACACACACACACACACACACACACACACACACACACACACACACACTTACCTGTAGTAATACACATCACTCTTTCCAGCACTCAGTCCAGACTTGCGGATGACTTCTTCCTTCTTCCAGCCGGGCGGAAGTGCTGGACAGTCCGTCCGCTTCCTCTCCATAATCATCGATCCACTCGATTAACTGTAAATATTCGCGAAGTGTCGGCTAACCAGCTAGTGTCGTTAGCCGCAGAGATACTCACTGAACTAGTTAATAATCTCCCGGTTAAAGCCGTGAAACTCTCGCCGTGCGCGCGGATCCGGTGACGCGAGCGAGCTCGTCACGGATCATAATCTGCGCGCGATGCGTGTGTAACGCGCCCGTGACGCTCTGAAATATCAGAGCACTTCCCGCACGAGTGACCAGCGCCTGGCAACCGCACGTCCCGCCCCTCCCTGAGCGGTTTGTCACGCCCATCACGTAGCTGCTTAGCCACGCCCATACTGTAATTCACTGACAGACATGAAAACATCACCATAACTGCATCACTAATAAAACATGTCTCTGTTTTATTCAATAATTTGACAAAAAGATAAAAAAGTGTTACTCGTGTCAAAATGACCTCACACATCCACTACCAGCTGTATGAAGTTAGTTGTGAGAAAAACTGTATTTGACTTTCTGATTGTCTTTAACGAAAATAAAATATTTTACTGATTTTACTGACTCATCTTAGCTTTTTCAAAAGTTACATATGTTTTAAAAGAATGTGTGTGTGACTTATGATGAGAGAATGTTTAACAGATTATATGTGCCTGTCCCTAGCATGTTTAATCTTTGGTAATATCAGGGTAATATGTCAAAATACAGAATAATTGTATTCTTAGGAAATAATAAAATTTCCAATTGTACTCTGATGAACCCTCCAACACTCAATAATAATAAAAGTAAAATAGTTAAAAAATAATCAAATGTTGTTTTAGACTAGTCCAACCAATCAAAAACATGTTTTCTGGGCGTAAAACCACGCCCAACGTAAAACTAATGGACGCTTCATTTTCATTCTACTTTTTTTTCTATTTCTATAGTGCTGCTGCGATTGGGCGAACGTGTGTGACGTCAGTTCCGGGCGAGCGTGTGTTGACGCAATCAGCTGAAAGTTGCGAAGCGGAGCAACAGCTATTTTCTCTCTTTCACTCCGCAGACGCTTTCATGACACTCAGATTGAGGTAATATTTCATTATATTTTACTAATGTTCGCCGTTTTATTATCACCACACTGTTAGTTACGTCACGTTTGTGTTTATTACACACGCGATGAGCAGCTAAACGCTAACAACACGTTCAGATTGAGCAGAGAGAGAGAGAGAGAGGGAGAGAGAGAGTGAGTGTTTAGCATTGTGTGTTTACACTGTATGTTTGTGTATTTACTGTCATGTATGTTGTGCTGTATTAGCTCTCCTGTAGCTCAGTGGTTAGATCATGGCGCTAGCAACGCCAAGGTCATGGGTTCGAGCCCATGAGGGCACGTACTTAAATACTACTATATAGTGTAATGCAATGTAAATCACTTTGGATAAATGTAAATGTATTCGGCTGATCGTGTCAACACGTGTGTGTGTGTCGAGATATTCATTCAGTAATCATCGTGCATATGAATACAACAGAAGAGTTATTATAATGATGATGATGATGATGCTTATGTGTCTTCAGGATTTGGAGCTGAAGGCACAGAATGGCGAGTGCAGCATCAGCATCCAGTGAGAGCTCATCTGCAGGAGGTACCGGACAGACAGCAGGAGACAGCAGCAGCAGTACTCAGGACAGCACGTTTGAGTGTAATATCTGTCTGGACACGTCCAAAGATGCCGTCATCAGTTTGTGTGGTCATCTCTTCTGGTGAGCGAGACACACTCTGTTAATGTACACGACACACTCATGCCTTTAAATACAGTACAAAATATGAACCTCTCTATACTTTCTTTTCTCTTTTCCTGGCTCTGTGACATCACTTCCTAGCTGGCCGTGTTTACATCAGGTGAGTTTTAGTGTGTTTTATTGAGCACACGTTGCCAGTGTAACACGTGTAGTAATGTTGTTCATCTGTGTGTTTGCAGTGGTTAGAAACACGGCCCAACCGGCAGGTGTGTCCCGTCTGTAAAGCTGGCATCAGTCGGGATAAAGTCATCCCTCTGTACGGAAGAGGAAGCACAGGACAACAAGACCCCAGGTACATTACACTCAACAACAAACATACACTCAGAATGTGTCAGCGTGTATATATTGCGGTTAATATTCTTACTGGTGCAGATGAAGGACAGTAAATACAGTATACTGTGTATTGTATGTAGTTGACTGTCTTTTCTCTGTGGTTTCAGGGAGAGAACTCCGCCACGACCTCAAGGACAACGGCCAGAACCAGAAAATCGTGGTGTGAGTGTCTTTTCTCTAAATGTATATTGAGAATTATTTGTATTATTAAGCATATTATGCTGAAAATAAGTCACATGATGGAGGGCAGTCCAGTTGAGTAATTGGCAATGATGCGTGTGTCATTGCACAAGACGTCTGTGATGAAACTCTTACGTGGATAAAAGCGGCTGCTGTTGTGCAAACCTGCAGCTAATTCATTAGTCAAACGAGCGGCCTGATGGGACTTGTTATGTTTGGTCTCTGAAGAGCCGCACACGGCGTCGTTCCTCTCGGCTCAGCTGACGGATGCATTGCATCACGTTTCACTCGGAATCTTTTGTGGATGATTTATTATATTTCAGTGACGGTTTGCCTGTGTTTTAGGAGGTTTAATGTGCTTTGTTTTCTCAGGGCTTTCAGGGATTTGGTTTTGGAGATGGAGGTTTCCAGATGTCTTTTGGAATCGGAGCTTTTCCTTTTGGGATTTTTGCAACAGCGTTTAATATCAATGACGGAAGACCCCCACCAGGTACATGACAACGGCAACGTGTTTCCTACAGACGGTCATCCTGTGAACATGTGCAGGTTTTAGTTATATTTCAAGTAGCTTTAAGTTGTTTAAGTGTACGTTTTTTTTCCCTCACATTTCTAATAATAATTCTTTCCATCCAAACACGTCTTTTCAAAGGAAAGAGTTATTAAATAATAGCCCAAATGAAACAAATTAACTGACAACTCAAGTGTAAATCAAAAGTACTATTAAAATAACACAAGAAAGAGTGCAAAAAGAGATCGAGTCTAGTGAGTCAGTATAAAAGATTGATGTTCAGTTGAGTGTTCGTGTAAGACAACGTATTAAAAACCTGATTTCTGTATCCACAGCAGCTCCAGGAACTCCTCAGCACACAGATGAACACTTCCTGTCCCGCCTCTTCCTGTTTGTGGCTCTTCTCATCATGTTTTGGCTGCTCATCGCTTAATGAGAATGAGAGGTCACATCAGTCAGATTGCAGATGTAGTTTCTCATGATGATGTTTCCCATCTGAGGTCTTTTTCTATGAAAGAGATGTTGTCATGGCATGTTTGTGATATAACAGTAAGATGTGATGATCTGCAAACAACACTTCTGCTTATCTTCTGTTTTAAATAAACACCAGAGTTTTATTTCTCTTTAAATCAAACTATTCTTCTGCAATTGTAGTGGGAATTTCTGTTGCTCACTTTAATAAAGCAAGTCTTTAAATCCGTGTTCATATGTTTTAAAATGACGTTACTGGACATTAATCACTGTAGCGACACATGTGATAATCACTGTTAATGTGTGCTGGAACGATGCTTTTATCTTCATGAAGAGCTGTCATCTAGACAAACACAAACCACTATATAACTCACTTTCATTATAAAGAGAAATATTGAGGGTTCAATTTTTGTACCTTTCCTGTCAGGAGGCTGGAGTCATCAAACATGATCTGTTTTCTGGATTTCAGGAGAAATCAGTCATTTAAAGTTCTTGAAATCTGTGATTGTTTTAATAAAAACTTCAGCAGTGATTACACCACAGTTTAGATGTTTCTAAAGCTTTTATTCTACACGTATGTAACAGCAGCGCACACAGTTTCTGAGTCAGAGAGACAATTAAAAAATAATCCATGACATCGTACAGGTGTACACAGATGTTATCATGGTGATGAAAACAAAAGTGTGATGTAATAGTTGAGCTTTAAATGTGGACATGATACGTCCATAAGCTGTCAAAGACAAATGTTCTTTGGCTACTGAATGCAGAATGTCATGTAAATGATGTATAAGCAGGCACTTCTAAGGTGATACCACAGTGGTACAGCCATCATGAACATTAATATATAGGAATATATATGGAATACATGACTGTGCCATTCTTTGTCACATTCTAAAATAATTCTATTTATTGTTAAGCAGCCATTTATTTGTGATCTGCTGGTACATTATGTCTGGCTGTGATGTCTTTACTTAGAAACAGTGTGAATAGTGCACATGTCAGAAGAAATGAGGTGATGTGAATGTAGAAATAATGTTATAATACTGTGTAGTATAACCCATCCTTCAGCTCTCCTGTTATCACACTTCACTAGACAGAAAACAAACACAGTGACAACATGGAGCGAGACTTCACTGAAGAAATAAATGACATGTAAAATCAGTCATGAGGAGTGAAAGGCACACGCCTATAACACTGGCTTTAAAAACTCATCTATAAGTGAATCTAATGGGAAACACGTCGAGGTCACAGTTCATCAGCTTAACTCTTAAGAACATTTTCTGTCTGCACAATATCATTTGTTCTTTTAAATTTGGGATGAAATGTGATGTGGAGAGATTCACCCCATAAACGCTAAACAAACTATCAAAAGTATGTAATATAAATATCAAAATAGACACTAAGCTTGAAGGGAAATATGGAGTGTTTAAATGCCGATCTGTCTTCAGTTTCTTCTGTATATTCTCTATTCTACGATGGGGCTGTGAGAAACCCCGGGCCAGTTGTACATGTCGGGCAGAAAGGAATCATAATTGGTGTTCCACACAACAGATCTGACATACGATTCTTTATCCATGGGTTCTGGGTACCGGAAAGCCATTCCCTGTGAATACACAAACTCCACCACCTGCACAAAACAACACAATTTATTTTATGGACATCCTCCAGTTCTGTATCATTCTACAAAACAATGACACAATGACGTCCTGCACTCGTGTGTTACCTTGATGGCCATCTGTATGGACACCTCTCTGATGTTAGACAGCGGTGGATACAGTCGCCCTTGACTCAACTCATCGTCTGTAAGCTGATCTGTCAGCGTCTGAAACACAAACAACATTTCTCACAAATAAAATGTCAACACATCTGATGTGTAGCACAATGTTTCACAGATGGATTAAGACCCACTAAAGAAAGGTGCATTTTTTAATCAAATATTTGTGTAAATTAAATGACGCTGAATACAGTACAGTGATGTGAAAATAAAATATAAGATATGAACCAGCACCAGACAGATGATTTGTGATAACATCCACACAAAGCTGATGTGTAAAACAGGGTTCAGGGGTGATCATGTACCTTTGCCGCCTCGAGGAAGACTGTGTCACTGATATGACGAACTCCACTGAGAATTACAGCCAATGCCACACCTGAAATCATAAAAACTACAGCTCACGCACTTTCATCAAACATGAGAAACTTTAGTCAACCTGTACTTTAAAAACTCTTAACTATAAATATTGAAATAACCTGGGAATATGTAAGCGTTGTTGCCCTGTCCCGGGATCAGTATTGTGCCGTCTTCTAATGTCACGGGTCCAAATGGACTGCCGCTGGCAAATAAACAGCGGCCCTGCAGTCAGACAGATCATTCGTGAATGACAGTAATGTGTCTGGAGTTTATATAAGTGTAAATATAAACACTTGTGTGTTACCTGTGTGAGACTGTAGGCGTCTTCTGCTGTACACTCAGCTTTGGCCGTCGGGTTACTCAGGGCAAAGATGATTGGTCGATCATTCAAGCTGCCCATGGCTCTGATGACATCATGAGTGAAGAGCCGCCCAGCGCCTGACACACCTGATGATATTCAAAACGTTCAAAACATTTCAACAGATACCATTAACATCTGCCTTACAATACTAAGAATAGTGTTGTGTTTATGTGGAAAAAAAAATATCATAATTTTCCATGAGAATATAAAAACAGTCCTGAGAAGTAAAACACAGCAAAGCATTTACATACAAGATAAGATGAACCAATCAGAAGAGAGTTCATTTACATACAGACTGTAGAGGTCAGAGGCCCAACCAAATTATACAATTACAAAAACAAAACTACATTGCCTATTGGACAGATACAAGTAAAACCCAAAAGAAGATGGAACTGTATTTACAACTGAAAAGTGAATATAAAGCAGCAGAATATCTGAGCTGTGTGAAAGATCATAAAGTGAGGAAGATATTCAGTAAATACAGATTGAGTGATCACTCTCTAGCTATAGAAAGAGGAGAACAGAGAATATGTTTACTGTGTTCACAGAGAGCTATAGAAACAGAAGAACACTTCCTCCTGCACTGCGATCAATATCAACATATACGATCTGAATATTTCAGTACATTTCAACAAATAACACCCAACTTTATGGCACTACCAAATTCAGAAAAATTAAAACACATTTTGGGAGAAAACTCCAGATTGATCACAACAGCAGGAAACTATATAACTGCTTGCCATAAACATAGAGAGTCGGCCAATGAAGAAAACTAGAACAAGCTGTTTTTAGTATATGTATATATATGCTTGTTTATTTATTTTTATGTGTCTGTATATACAAGCACAGGTGTGTTTTGAAGTTATGTTCTATATATATATGTGTGTGTGTGTGTGTGTGTGTGTGTGTGTGTGTGTGTGTGTGTGTGTGTGTTATTTTTGTGATTTATATATATCTGATAAGTTTTATGATATATATATATATTTTTTTTGTTTATGTATTATATATTTGTTGTTTTATTTATGGCCAATGCTTTGGCAATACTATAAAAGTCATGCCAATAAAGCTCATTTGAATTGAATTGGGAGAGAGAGAGAGTGAGAGAGAGAGAGAGAGAGACAGAGAGTGAGAGAGACAGAGAGAGAGAGAGAGAGAGAGAGTGAGAGAGAGATCATAGATTGTGTTCACACTGTACTGATGGTGTTTTACTCTTATAGGGAATGTACATCCTGAATTCCATAGAGTGAGTAATGTAGGAAAACTATTGTACTTATTGGGAGAAAAACTTGAATGCATTAATCTGGCGGCACAATACTTGTTGTCTTGTCATAACTTGAGAGATAAAAATGTAGAAAAACTCTAGTAAAACTGTTAGTTTAGGTCATTGTTCATGTACTTTGTATTTTATTTTGTCATTTGTATTTTTTATTAATTTATTTGAGTTATTTTTGTTTAGAATGTCATATTATACTAATACTGCTTTGGCCATATTTGTGTTATTTCACAGTCATGATAATAAAGCTCATTTGCTCAAGCTGTCTTACCGATGATGGCTGTTGGTTTAATAACATTGACAGCATCTAAGAAGCTTTTCACGTCTCCTGGATCAGAGTGAACAAACGCCTCCTGATTACTGTCTGTCTCATAAGCTCTGCCCTGTAACACACACACACACACACACACACACACACACACACACACACACACACACACACACACACACACACACACACACACACACACACACACACGCACACACACACACAGTTACTGACAGCTGTGTGCCTTCAGCATGTGAATAAGTTGGTAACAGATGGCAGTCAAACACCCGAGTTCACCACAACCCAGCAAACAGAAACAAGTCATTACTGGTATAACTGGGAAGTGATTCAATCTGATTTGATTTAATGTCCGGTACAATGCTCATGATTCACCTCTCACCTTTACTAGCAGACCATATTTGTCAAACATCCAGATCTTCTTCCTGGCATCCGCCTGTGACATTCCTGCTTCCATCATCGCCATGACGATCAGATTAGCGATTCCAAGAGCCGCCTAAAGCATCCACATTTAAACCACTGATGACATTACAGTTACATCATCTCAAACTACAGCCATGTGTGTGTCTATACCTCTCCAGCCCCCAGAAACAAAACTTTATGTTCAGTTATTGGTTTTCCTATAACACGTTGAGCTGCCAACAGACCTGCCAGAGCGACTGCTGCAGTACCTACGCACACACACACACACACACACACACACACACACACACGTACGCACGCACACGCAAATAAATAAAATTACTGAATGAAGTATTCCAGAGCGCTGTGTACTTATTTCATATAAAAGAGATAAATCATTGTTGAAGGATTATCACAGTTTGAACACAGATTATTTTTACTGTGTTATTTACCGACTGAATAATAGAACTAAGTTCAATTCTAACTAAATATGAATAATGCTTAAACAGCTGTAATAAATGATCAGTGATGAAAATAAGAAGCTCATATGATGGATTTACATTTATGCATTTGGCAGACGCTTTTCTCCAAAGTGACTTACGCTGCATTACACATTATACATTTGTTTCTGAGTATGTGCAATCCCTGGGATCAAACCCATGACATTGGTGTTGCTAGCGCCATGATCTAACCACTGAGCTACAGAAAGCTGGATGGATGTGAATGTATGTCTGGACTAGAACAGATCCTCACCCTGAATATCATCATTAAAGGTGCAGTATTTCTCTCTGTATTTCTTGAGGAAGCGGAAGGCGTTGTGATTCCCAAAGTCTTCAAACTGGATGAGCGTGTCCTGTCCATATTTATCAACCACAGCCTCCATGAACTCATCGATGAGATCGTCATAACGCTGAGAGCGATCTCGCCGCTGGTACAGACCCATGTAGAACGGATCCCTCAGTAACTTCTGCAGAAAACACACCATCAGTCTTTAGTCACATGAACACAGCTGAGCGTGTGATTGGTGGAGAGTTTGAACAGACCTCATTATCTGTGCCCACATCGATGCAGACGGGCAGACAGCTCTCGGGTCGAATCCCAGCACACGCTGTATAGAGACACAGCTTTCCTACAGGAATACCCATCCCATAAACCCCCAGATCCCCTAAACCCAAGATCCGCTCACCGTCCGTCACCACCACAGCCTGTCAACACACACACACACGCGCGCGCACATGACGTCCGCTTCATGAAGATCAAGAGCGTCTGGGATCAACTGAACTCTTGAAATACCTTAACTGTGGTTTCAGGCCAGTTATCCAGAATAGAGCGAATGTGTCCTTGATCCATGATGGAGATAAACAGACCTCTGTGTGACAAATCACATCACACACACACACACACACACAGTTGAGAAATACAGAAATAGCAAAAAAGTTCACTACAGTACACACAACACTAAGCTACATTACATACATTACATTTATTAATTTGGCAGACGCTTTAATCCAAAGTAACTTACAAGTAGGAGAGCATAAAACATTTTGTCAACACGCTAAACAGAAACCGTAGTTTACAAGTAGACCATGTTACTAGGAGGATTAAGGTTGTGAAGGATGCTGGTAGATCATTCCACCACAGAGGAACCGAATGTGTGAAGGTTTTTGCAAGCGATTTGGAGTGTAAACCTGGAGCAGAGCAGACGTTCTGAAGGCCAGTGTCAGCGATTTGAACTTGATGAGGCGGCGACTGGCAGCCAATGAAGTGAAATCAGGACGGGTGTTACATGGGTTCTTTTAGGCTGATTGAACACCAGACATGCTGCTGTATTCTGAATTATAATACTAGTAGCTAATACCACTTTAGATTCAAAGAAGTTACTAAAAGCTTGTTTCATTCTAAAAAGAGATGTGCAGAATGTTCATGTGAAACTAAATGAAGCTCAAGTGAACAGTATCTTACTTTGGCCGGCGGAAGATGTGACCGTACTGTGTGCAGGCGAGGCCGACGGTGGGAGTGTAAACTATAGGCATTAAAGCCTCGATATCTTCCATCAACACACGGTAGAAGAGACGCTCATTCCTCTCCTGAATCCCCATCAGATAGATGTACCTGATAAAACAAACACAAGTCATGTCACGAGTCATGTCTAAATGAATGTTTATTCAAACATAGAACGCTGCACACGTGAAGATGAGCGTCTTACTTCTGCAGTGGGTCAGACATCTTCTTCAGATTCTTCTGAAAGCGCATGGCCTGTGTGTCCTGAGTCTCAATCTTTGACGGCAACAGCCCGTGAATGCCCAAAATCTGACGTTCCTTCAGAGTGAACGCCATACCCTGACAATCCAACACACAGACACCTGATTAAATGATTTTTAAACAAACTAAATGTTTATTGTGTGATTGGTTGCTTTAGGGCTAGAGGACAGAAAATATCATCAGCTCAATATAAAAACAACCGTCTATGACAAGTCCCCATGAAGACACTAAAGAGAGAGTGTGTGTGTGTGTGTGTGTGTGTGTCTACAGGAAGATATCGCAGCAACCAATAAGAGTCTGTGAGTGTGAAACACCCATCTATAACATACCACATGTGTGTGAACGTGTGTGTGTCAGCAGGTTTTGGGGGGGTCACAGGATGTGTGTTTGAGGGTCTTCTGCTGAGTCACTACACTAATGCTTTCCAGAAGAAAACATTAAAAACATCCCAAAGACAGACGGAAAAACACACCGATTATTTATTCACATCCACTTTAAAATTCACTGAAGATTCATTCAAATACTGACCTAAAGTACATGACCTAATCAAATACATGTATAACCAGAACAAATGTGCAGTGAAAATTGGACAGCAAAGGACAGAATATTTTTCCCAACAGAGAGGAGTGAAACAGGGCTGCTGTCTCAGTCCAACTTTATTTAACATCTATATTAATGAATTGGCTGAACAATTGGACCAATCAGAAAGCCCAGGACTCCAACTATATGACACTGAAGTCAAATATTTATTATATGCAGATGATTTAGTAATTCTGTCTAAAACACCTGAAGAACTTCAGAACAACCTGGACATATTATCCAAATACTGCCATGACTGGAGCCTAGAGGTTAATGTACCAAAAACCAAGATTATGATATTTCAGAAAAAAAACTAGAAATCTAGAACATAAACACATATTTAATCTAAACAACACCACACTTCAACACTCTTCACAATATAATTATTTCGGTCTGATCTTAACTCCTTCTGGAAATTTCAAGTTGGCAATTCAAGCATTACTTACGAAAGCCCGCAGAGCAATGCAAGCCATCCGAATGAAATTATTTAAAATAAACATTCCAATCATAATCTGGATGAAGATTTTTGACAGTGTTATACTCCCTATAGCTTTATATGGCAGTGAGGTGTGAGGTCCTGCCAGTAAATGTCATGAACTATGGGACAAACATCCTATAGAAGGATTACATGTAGAGTTCTGTCGAAACATCCTTCATGTCCATAGAAACACACTCAGTCAGAGCAGAACTGGGCCGTCTTCCACTCAATCTGGCTATCAGAAAAAGAGCCTTAAAGTTCTGGATTCATCTCAAATGTAGTTCTGAAGACACACTACATTATAAAACCTTTAAAGCAGAAGAAGTGAATGGTCAGAAAAGTCCTCTTTATAAGATGGTGTCAGAACTGACAAACCAAGCTTTTAATATGAATGCCCCTAAATAACCTGGAGAAATAAAAGAGATGATGAATAGAGAGAAAAACACATACATACAACAATGGACAGAAGAAACAAAAGACCAAAGTCGTCTCCAGTGTTATCTGAGTCTAGCTGACTATCTGATCACAGTGACATTTACATTTACGCATTTGGCAGACGCTTTTATCCAAAGTGACTTACATTACATTGTAATATACATTTGTACATTTTGTATAGTAAGCAAGTGGGGGTTAGATGCCTTGCTCAAGGGCACCTCAGCCGTTACCCGCCAGACCTGAGAATCAAACCAGCAACCTTCTGATCATGAGTCCAACTCTCTAACCACTGGACCACAACTGCCACGCGTGACAGTGAGAAACATAAAGCACAGAAATATATTAACTTAATATAGACTCAGTGATCATCCGCTAGCTATAGAAAGAGGTTTACATAAGAAAACATGGTTACCTAAAGAAGAACGTATGTGTGTAATGAATGTACATCAGGAGAAGTTGAGACAGAGGAACATTTCCTCCTTCATTGTAATAAATATACATCTCTAAGAGATTTACTGTGAAATTCAACAGATTAATCCCAAATTTCAGTCACTTCATGACAATGAAAAGATTAAAATCCTTCTTGGTGAAGGATCTACTGCCTCTATAGTAGCACATTATATATATAAATACCACAAACTCAGAGGAACTGAGTGAACACATCTACACAAACATTAATTTATTTCTAGATTGTTTAATGCCTTCTAGTTTTTATTATTATTATGCTTTGTTTTTGTTTTTATTTTGAAATGCTTTGGCAATATGTACTTTAGTATGTCATGCCAATAAAGCTATTTGAATTTGAAAAAAAAAAATTGAGAGCTTGTGTTCAGTCTAACCTTGTTTGTTCGTGGGTTGAGCATAAGAGGTTTTCCCTTCTCTTTAGTGTGAACCCGTCGACACGCACTGACACACGGCCTTACACACACCTTCAGTCTCGACAACATGACTACACACACCTGCAGAAAAACACAAACACACAGAGAGAGCATTCAGTCCGAGCAGAAATGCTTTCCTGTGGTCACATGACATGTAAGAGTTTGACTTTCTTCATCATGTGATATTCTCCAGAACAAGAATAATCACTGAAACATCTGATGAGTTCACACAGAATGGCACAATGATATCTTAGTCCAAGTCAATTTCAGAATAATATTAATACATTAATAAAGTATTTAACTTAAGGATTTCATTAGAATCACTGTAACATGACAAAAACACCACACATTGATCTCATGACTGCCGTATTTGAGTCGTATCAGCACTGACGTCCACTGCTTTTCCATCACAGACAAGAAGTGAAAGCTGAACTAACTCTCTCTCTCTCTCTCTCTCTCTCTTTCTTTATTCATTTATTACACATATCATTACAGTCAAAGTACACAGCTGAGGGGTGTGTTCATATTATCATCATTGTTCCTGTTGGTTAAAGGCTGTGTACTCTCTAAAAACATCCATCGATCAAAGAACTGCTCGACGTGGTCTCAACAAAGCCGGAACAACACGTGCAGCCGAGGGATAACGGACATTAGACATTAATGTTAATAACATTGTCAATATGGATATTTCTTTTAAACAAACGCATGGATTAGTTTCAGAAGACAGAAGACATGGATGCACTTTTGGAGCTTCAAAAAAGCGTTTACCATTCACTCCCATTCTATTGCTTGGAAGAAAAGGATAAATGGTATTATAACTCTGACTGTTTTCATCTGAAAGAAGAAAGTCTTATGCCTCTGAAATATCCCTTTAACCCAAATCTGTCCGTCCATTCATTCATTTCCTTTAACCTTTAACCTTTAACACATGAGGTTATTTTAGGAGAGGTCACAGCAGACCTGTTTAACATCTTCACGGTAACAACAAACCTGTTATTTGACAAACAGATGACAAACAACATTCACATGCAACTGTTAAACACATCATGATCCAAACAACAGAGACAAACACTTACAACACAATCGTGTGCTGTTTACTAACTAACTAACCATGCAAATGCTTTTACTAGAGTATCCACAGTTTAACCATGGCATTTGAAGTAAAACTGTGGTTATACAAATGGTCATCAATCTACCAAAACAAAATTATGGTTTATTTGGCTGTGGGACTGCTGAAGTGTTTCCATCACAAGTACATTAAAGATGACAGAATAACCATTGTGAGATCTCATTTAAAGGCCCAATGGTGAAATTATGAAATCAGATGAAGAACATACAGTAATTCAATATAATCCCGTCCAGTTCTTCAGTGCAGTGCAGATCTTTATCCATAAAAGTGATTTTATTACAGCAGATAAAGGGCACAAACCTGACAGCTCATCTGAAACCGTTAAACAACCGAACTCAACCGAGCAACAGGTACACATTCAATATAATATGAACAATAATAAATAACACATAATTCACACACAGTATTATAAACACACACGGGCAGAATCTGATGCTCGTGAGTCTGAGCTCTCTTTATGAGGTGACAGCTCATTTTCAGCTAAGCTAACACAAAACCTACAAAAAGATGAAAATATTCCCTCAAAAATGCTCTGAATTACACTTTACCTGCTCCTTTACACGACTGAACGTCACATAATCACAGTACAACACGAGTTAACATGATATTTTACATAAATGTACCGGCCTGATATCTGATGTCCGATCGCTGGCCCGCGGCGCGAGTGACAGTTGCGAGTCTGGACGCAACATTCTACCACACGAACCAACAGCCAATCAGAGACCTGGAGCAAAGAGCGAAACAGGCCAATCAGAGACCGAGAACAGAAAGCGAAACAAGCCAATCAGAGACTGAGAACAATGAGCACGTGGATACCGTAAACTTTAGACACAACGCGCATAACTACTTGATCACAAGCGCAAAGCGAAAGAATTTCGAAGAACAATTACCGTAAACACACAAAGCGCATTCAACACAACACAAGTTGAAAGTGACCTGAAAGTGACCTATTTGTCAGATATGGTGACCCATACCCGAAATGAGACCTCTGCATTTAACCCAACCAGTGAATAGTGAACACACACACTTCAAGTAGTGAACACACATACACCGGGGCAGTGGGCAGCTAACACTGCAGCACCCGGGGAGCAAACGGGGGTAAGGTGCCTTGCTCAAGGGCACGTCAGTTGTTACCTGCCGGTACTGAGAATCGAACCGGCAACCTTCTGGTTACGAGTCCGACTCTCTAACCATTAGGCCACAACTGCCCCCCCAAGTTACACAACACGACAAATAACTTTTTGTATGTTAGATATAGATGAGGATCTATATATTCATAATATTCATATATATATATATATATATTTGCATGTGATCATTATTTAAAATGTTGAGTTTAAACCACGTACACACACACGCGCGCACTATGACCAGCAGAGGGCATCAAACTTCACTTGAGTAGTTTCAGAAACTCACAACCACTCATTCAAGTTCTGAAACCTTGACATGATACAACATGCTAAAACACTCACAACATCCCAGAATGATCTGCACAGTCAGGACTCACTGGAGATATGTTTATGTGTTTATGATGTCTCATGATAATCCTTGATAACATTAACATATGAAACATAGTTTCTCTTCTGTTTAAAGAAGATAAGAGATCTGCTGTGATCCTAATACTGTGTATATGTACTGTATAATCTTGTTTAATATGTTATTAAACATCAGAGCTCAGAAAGACTTGTGCTTAAGGTAAATTGTCAGTAAATTGCAGGGGAGAGGCTGAACTCCACCTGTGCCTAACCGTAATTCAGCTTTTCACAGGATATAATCTTTTCCAAATGTGTAAAATATCAAAGGCTGTCTGCAACAATGGCTGTCTGCTTACACCTGATCATAATAATAAAACTCATAACTCATAGCTCAGAGTTGACCGGCCTCACCTCTTCAGTGTCAATGTCTAAAGCTTGAAATATTTCTCCGAATCTTTGTCATGGCTCATTTTTTGGTTTGTCTGGTATTTCTGGACTCCTGTGTAAGAAAGCTGGCGCCTCTACTGATGGCACCCACACTTATTATGTAAGTCTGATTGAGTTCTTAAAGGGACAGTTCATCCAAAACTAAAAATTCTGTCATGAATTACTCTCTCTCTAGTTGTTCCAAATCTGTATACAATGTCTTTGTTTGGTTGAACACAGAGAAAGATATTTGGAAGTATGCTTGTAAGCAAACAGTTCTTGAACATCATTGACTACCACAGTAGGAGAAATGACAATAATAGACAAAAGTGCCCCAGAACTGTTTACTTTCCTACATTCTTCAAAATATTTCATTTTGTGTTCAAGAGAACAAAACAAATTTAAAAAGTCATTTAAAAAGTCCTACTGTGGTAGTCAATGAAGTTCAAGAACTGTTTGCTTACAAGCATTCTTCCAAATATCTTTCTCTGTGTTCAACCAAACAAAGACATTTATACAGATTTGGAGCAACTCAAAGGTGAATAAATGATGAGAGAATTTTAATTTTTGTGTGAACTGTGTCTTCAAGTGTTTCTTTGATCATTCATGAAAAAAACATCATGTTTTCTCAAACCACAATAACACAACATCATACGAGGATGTTCTTTATTCTGTTCGAGTAAATAAATATCACGTATCAAACAAACAGCTTTTTTATTATCAAAATAGACACATACACTAAAAGTGTAGGAAATAATATGTTTTGTTAATAAATAAGTAAAAACAATAAATATACATGACAATGTTCTATGTGCAATAAATCTGTAGTGCCAGTGAGATGTTATGATTTCAAATGCTGCTGTTGTTACACCTGCAAACAAAAACATGAATCAAACATATTTACTGTACTCATCAATATTAGTCATCGTGTTGTCTTGGATCTCACCTCTTCCTCTTTATAATATGATGTTTTTTTTCTCAAGAGTCTCTCTCTCATTAGCAGAACTCAGGAAAGCTGCCTGGAAGCGATGGTGTGTTCTGTAGCTAAAGTCAGCATGAGTTTTATACGTTACACAATAGATGTCTATTATATTTAAGCTATAAATGATGTACTCACTGCACACAGATGATGAGTAAGATGGCCAGACAGCTGATGATTGACAGGACGACAGCCATGATGATGAGTGCCGTGTGAGTGGTGTCAGAGCGGCTGTCGTCTGGTTCACCTGATGTGTGAAGAAGCTGAATTCCACAACGCTCACCATCATAACCTCGCTTACATCTGAACCACCACACACACACACACACACATCATCATCATCATCATCAGATCATAATGACACGAGTAAATGTGATGTCAGCGATCATGCGTGTGTGTGTGTGTGTACTGACACGCAGACAGGTTCCCTGAGGTCGTGCAGGTATGTGCAGTGTCCGTGGATGCAGTAGTCCAGGTGAGAGGTCAGACACGGATCCGCCGTGCTGCTGTGGATCTTATGTGTGGACGCTTGCTTCGGCTGAACTGCAGTGATATTTTTATTCTTTTTTCTTTCTCTGTTCTTCTTGCGTCCGGAGCGTCTGTGACTCGACTCTTCTCCTTTATTTACCTGATGAACTAAAAGAAAACAGACGCACAAATATCCTCAAGGTGCTTGCATTCAAATGCTTACAAAGGACAAATAATTGAGACTTTACTTTCATGATAAATAACATTTAAATGTGTAACATATTTGTGTTGTGCTTTTCATCTATGGTTTATATTGAACTGTATGGACCGAATCATTTTCTTTATGACATCTTGAATTATCATCACGTTTAATGAGAAATACAAACTGAAAATGAAAATCTCAAAAAAAAGAAACTTGATGATATTTATTTGTAAATGTAAATGTGGAAAGGTGTGTGTGAGAGTTTGCTTTGTGCGAACCTTTAAGCAAGGTTGGGTCATTGAACATTCCTGATGGATCCTGATCTTCTTCTGGTTCTAGATCTTCTCCTGCAGCGCTCTGAAGCCCCTCCCCCGATGCTGACATCACAGTCACATGATCCAGGCCAGACGCCTGAGCGGCGGCCGCGGTTATGAAGAAAACTCCACTGCAAACTGCTTTCAAACACACAAACAGAAGAAGATCACAGCAAAAAATGTGTTATATTCAGTTTCAGCCCAGCTGATATAATGAAGGATGAAACATTGAGTTATTGTATCACAATGACATATTAACCTCAATTAGCAGAAATAAAGAGCCATTAATCTTCTAACATTGCAGTTGTTGTTGAGTCATACAGTAAACACCCCATTCATATCATACTGAACAATCTGAGAGAGAGAGAGAGAGAGAGAGAGAAAGAAAGACAGAAAGAAAGACGGGAGCGAGTGGAAAAAGGTGAGGCTGTGTGTGTGTGTGTGTGTGTGTGTGTGTGTGTGTGTGTGTGTGTTACCAACACGTAACAATCAAAATCAGAGTCTTTTATTTAATCTCCTGTTGCTGCACACCTGTTTCTCTTTACATAACACATACTGCTGCTGTATATTCACAGCTTTATACTGTAAGTGACGTTATAAAACACAATATAATAACACATATGACTTTCAAGTCAAAGGAAATTTAAAAAAAAACTTTGGACCCTGTAGCAGGGCATGCCATTGACTGTCTGTTTTATACAATTAAGAAATAAAAACTATAACTGTAAAATCTAAATGATAAAATGTACTATATTGTAATTTCTGTAAATTAAAGGACATTTGTGAACTTAAACTCTATCACTTAAATGAGCCAGTGGAGAAGCTCACAGATTTGCACTCCATCCATTTTATTCTTATTGTAAATTTGTCCCAAAATAAAACACTTATGTTGCTCTTGAATGGATGTCATCGCATTACATAACACAATATTAAACCTAAACTATGCGCTATATGTGCAACAGATGCTGGGGTTGTATGTACAGTAGAAAGTATCTGTATAATCATTAACGCATATTTTTGGTGCTATCATTTATTAAAACAAAATGCAGCCTCGCAAAAATGCAATGACTTTCCCATTATCTGAATATTTGAATGAATGCATGACGGATTAGAGATGATAAGCTGTGCCACACACACACACGCACACGCACACGCACACGCACACACACACACACACACACACACACACACACACACACACACACGCACACGCACACGCACACACACACACACACACAGGAATTCTGTGTAACAGTCAAAGAAATTCCATTCCTGAGAAACACGCACACACCTATTATTGTGCGTCGGGATGACCTTTCTAACATTTTGAGTGCATATTTCACAAAGCTAAATATATATTTAACACAGTAGTGTGACGCCCTAATCCTCTCTCCTGTGCTCTGAACAATGCAGGTTTGGTGACGTTGTGTGTGACAACGGGTTGAAATTCTGCAGTGTTCTCACATACACCTTGTTGAAAGAAGAAAATCTGAATTCACAGCTATTTAGAGACATTTAGAGACATGTTAATACAAGCCGATGGCAATCTCCCACAGCCCTGCCTGTCTGAAGACACAAAAACACTGAGAGAACTCAACACACACACACACACACACACACACACACTTCACATCAGACATGTGTCTGCATCCTCCTGTTTTCTCATCTGGAATGACTTAAATATTAACACATAAGTATAAGTGTAACACATAACACATCTGATGAATACATTTCCATCACTTGATCATTGTTTTTCCTGTTTCTCAGCATTATGGTTCTCTCAAAGAGAGAAAATTCGAAATAAAATAGAATAAGGCTGAGCATAAGAAGAGAAATCTCAATGTTACTTCTTTAATTTCCAGGCCTAATAAACAAATGTTTCTGATCTCTGCATGTTTTGTGTGATGATGGAGGAGAAACTCACCGACACACAGCAGCACAGATGAGATGAGCTGGAGATTCATGGCAGCGGTTCTGTCTTCAGTTTCTGTTTGTCATCTACATATCGTCCAGGAGGAGCTTTTATAGGCGAGGTTTCCCTTCACACACACACACACACAGAGAGAAAGTGTGTGTGTGTGTGTGTGTGTGTGTGTTTGTGCGATTGTTTTGTGAGGTAAATGATTACCGAGACTGTCTCTAGAATTCATCCAATGGTCATTCATACATTATTTGCTATTAATTTTCCATTCAACGTCACTGAAACATGACGCGGATGTTGATAGAGCTTTAAAATACCTGCTGCTGAGATTTCAATGGGATATAATATTACATCTAAACAAATAAACATGAAGATTGTTCAGATTTATTGTGAGGTGTTTACCTGCAGTGCTAAACAGTTTTAGAAAAGAGAATCATTTTAATTGAATTTGGCCTTTACATCTTTGGAATATTTGAAACTGAATATGAGATGCCAGATCCTATCTAGTCTAAAAGAATGAAAGGAATGAAACTGTTGGAGGAAAAAGGAATGATGAGATAATGAGAGAAGCCAAAATACATTCAGCACATGATGGCACGGGTCATTAGTTCATGAAAACTCTCGCTGCGTAATGAGGAACACAAGCGGTCGCTCTTAAATGATCATGTAGAAATGTGTTTGTGCATCTTGAGCATCACATCTGCATGTGAATGGGTTTCTGAAGAGCACATAAAGAAGAGAAGTGTAGCTAATGACCCAGAACCATTAACTTACAGCTAAAAACAGACCATTAAACCCATTTAAAGAACATTGAAGGTCCTAAAACCAGTTTCAGGGAATTTTAATGACATCTGTTTTATACAGTGCAGTGATTCTGTATCATAAGAAAACATGCATTTGTATAATGTTTATTGATCTCCCAAAACATTTAAAGCAAACAAGGCTTCAAACATGTGAGAAGTTAAATCTAACCTTTCAGTCCAACAGTTTTTACATTCTGCTCCTTAAAACGTCCCTGAAATGTGTGTCCAGAGGAATAAACACTGTCCCACAGCTAGACAACTACTGGAAACCAACATAACATCGTTCTGCTTACTTTTGTCATTCGGCACACGTCTGCTGGTAGTTGTCATATAGACATCTAATAGACATCTGTAAGATGTTTATGATTTAAAATGGATGTAAAACTGCTCTTTCTAAGATGTCTTTCCACAGACGTACGTGTGCTAGCTGGCTTACTGAGGTTATTTGAAAAAGAAACCAGGAGTGGATATCATCAGAAGAAAGCTGTTGAGTTCAGTGTGGAGCAAAATGTTCTACACACCTGTCTGACTTTTTACTTATTAGATTTTCAAACGTATTCTTTTTGTTTGTACGTCTCTTAATAGCTATTAAGATATTAGTTACCAACCGCAGAACTAACATACAAACCCATTGCTATTGAAAACATAAAATAATTCACTTAAATAATAATTATACTTCAATGATTAACCTAAACACTTCACTTAAAACCTTATAGTTATGTGACAACTAGCCCCGGTCTCCATTTCAGTCTTCATGACCTTTTTAAAACAATACAGGAAATCTTAGAAACACTAAAAGTATTTTTTGTGTTCTTAAAAATGTATTTTTGAAGTCTTCTCTCGCTCTTTCTTTCTCAAGAATAACGTATTTCTTCATCTGTGAGCTGTCACGGTCATATAATGGAAAATAACATGTGTAGATATTTTAAATAAGTAATCTTTAATTTTAGTTTCCGTTTTTGCGGTAACTATGGTGACTTTTGGTAAGGGCAGATGATCAGTCGTGACAGCTCCGCGCGGCGCATGCGCAGTGTGACTCTTCCGCATCAGGCTCTTTACGCTTCCTCATTGACAGCGCCTAAAGGAGGAAAAGTGCGATCTTGCGTCAGAATTAACATCGCATTTACCTACTGCTAACATCTTCAGAACTCGAGAAGCTTCTTTAAACGTCTTTGGAAAGTTGAGAAATGTCAAAGCCTCCCCCCAAACCAGCAAAACCAGGTAAGAGGTGTGCGCGTGCGTGTGCGCGCGCGTGCAGATTAAAAAACTCTCTAAAAACTTACGATTCTTAGCATATGCATGTATATATACATGACGATGTTTGTTTGTGTTTGATGGCACAGATTGTAGTTTATATAAGAGCTGATGCTGAAGTTTGTGTTGCGGTTGGAGTTTGGCGTTTATCCTCTCTCTCTCTCTCTCTCTCTCTCTCTCTCTCTCTCTTTCTCTCTTCATGTGTGTTTAACTCATTTATTTTTTAACTTATTATATGAGCAATATATGAATACTTTGGAGAAACATCGTTGCTAAAAGAGCTGCATCGGGTTTGGATATGCCAGGGCAGCCATTGGATGCGTCTCAAACCCTAGTGAGCTCCCTACATAGACAGAAATTTAAGTCAGCACACTTCGA
This sequence comes from Oreonectes daqikongensis, assembly GCA_026939265.1. NCBI lineage: Eukaryota > Metazoa > Chordata > Actinopteri > Cypriniformes > Nemacheilidae > Oreonectes > Oreonectes daqikongensis. The sequence goes on along the minus strand of JAOTQM010000641.1, from coordinate 78,897 downwards.
CTCACTTTGAGTTTTTGAGAATAATTGCTGGTGGAAAAATGATCGGGTCTTTGCTTTCTAGGTAGTAAATTCAACAGGGTGAATGTGAAACAGTACGTTGGTTACTTCCCCATATAAAAGAGCAAGTTCACAGTGTGCTGAGTGTGCAACATACACACTGACTGATACACTGATATTATAAACACATTTCTCTTGTTTTTATGATAATACTGACTGAGTGAATGAAGAGGTTTGGTCTGGGGTCAGAGAATTAAGTGTCATATATATGAACAACATATATTTAAAAAGTCAACCCTCATAATACTGTATGTCAGACTCAGATGCTTACTTTACATCCGAGCGGCTTTTCTTAAGAAACAAACTATTATAGCACAATATGAAGGCCAAACTGAAAGATTTGTAATAACATATTATATCTAGTCAGAATCTGATGTGCAGGACAATGTTCAAGACGGGTTAGCAGAAGTGTTTATAAGGAACATGGAAATCCTCTCAGACAGACAGTAAAAGCCCTTTCTAGTAAATACAATACTTTGTTTATTAATAAACACTGTCTGATCTCAGAGTTTGAGACTAATCCTCATATCTGTATCATATGATTTGCATGCATGTGTTGGTGTTCATTCTTAGTTCTAGTGCTGTTTTGCATGTGGATGGAGTGACGGGTAAAGATAAGAGCGAAGATATTTTCTGACACTATTTCTATTGTTTTAAAAGAATGAACAGAACATAATATATACACGTATAACATGTCATTTCTGTGTGTGTGTGTTTGATCAGGTCAGGTTAAAGTCTACAGGGCTTTATTCACCTTTGATCCGAGAACGGTGAGTTTCTTTCATTTTAACCTCATGTGTATCTTTTCACTCGCTTGGCTGGATTTGAGCTCATCGTGTTTATTTTCTTCTTTATTTCAGCCAGATGAACTGTACTTTGAGGAAGGAGATATTCTATACATCTCAGATACTGTACGTTTATTGAAGTATCAACACTTCCCTCTACACACACGCACACACAAGTGTTTGGTAGTTGTGTGATTTTTGTCGTGATTGTTGCGCTTCTATTTCTCAGAGTGACAGTAACTGGTGGAAGGGCACGTGTCGGGGAAGGACTGGTCTTATTCCCAGTAATTACGGTAAATGAAGAAAGCTGAACCTGTATGTGACTCTTCCACTCAATGACATCATTAAACATGTTCAGAGAGAACAGAGTGCCAGTAGCTCAGTGTGTTGTGTGGTTAAATGGCTGAAATAAGGTCTGTGGTGAACAACTGTAGTATGTTTTAATAAAACACAGTATATGACTGCTCAGAGAGTAGAGAAGAGATGGAGACCTGTGACACTTTTACCAAAGTCTGTTTACGGAGTCGTGCCACTCAGCGGCCATGTTTGCAATGGGCAAGTCAACAGTCCTATTATCTTAAATGGTGAAAGGTAGATATTCCTAAAATCGCTGGGACAATAACAATTAAATAGCATATTTCCAACCAATAATTAAACCTGTCTGTACCATAACTTTGCTTTGCTAAGCTTAAATTGTGCTAAAAATCACCTTCAGCTACTGGACACAGGCTAGCTAGAGCGGCCATATTGAGCATTGCGTTCCTCTCCATTCATTGTAATGGCAGTGACGCATCTTGTTAATATATATTATCTTTGCTATTACGTGATGACATCACTTGTATGCTAATTAGCGAGTGACGTCATTTAGTGACTTTCCAGGCTTTTTACTTTTGTCAATTGAATGTATGGTTAAAAATTCAATGACGTGTTAATTTGTAAAAATCATCTTGATAGACAAAACATGTACGTGTCATAAACGTTTGTAAATCACAGAGCTTATTTCTTGCCATCTTCCACAAAACTATAGAAAAAAAACCTTTCCAAATATACGTCATCCCTGCATGCATTCAAATAGTGGTGTTTGTTCTTGTTTGTGTTATTATTAATATTGCTAGTATTTAAAGTAAACACACACTGTATGGATCTTGTGTTGATGTGAAGTGTTTGTGTTCTTGTTTAGTGGCTGAACAAGCAGAATCCATAGACAACCCCATGCATGAAGCAGCCAAGAGAGGTACTGGAAACCCATCCAAATGAACATGTGTCAGTTAGTATTGTGATACCATGACTCGTGTGTGTGTGTGTGTGTGTGTGTGTGTGTGTGTGTGCGCGCGCGCAGGTAATTTAAGTTGGCTCAGAGAGTGTTTGGATAATAAGGTTGGAATCAACGGACTGGATAAAGCTGGAAACACAGCTCTCTACTGGGCCTGTCACGGAGGACATAAAGGTGATGCACACGCTCTTTAAAACACATGACACGTGAATATAAGAACATATGTGTTCTGTGTTCACAATAGATGGTTTCATCGGATGTATGCATCTGACTCTGTTAACTTCTGGTCTGTGTTTGTTTATCGGGCTGGCTAGTAGCTAATAATATAACTATTTATATTTTAGTTAATTTATATTGTTTTATTGTATAATAATTGTATTAAATAAACAATTTGTTAAATAGGTCGTGTAACTTTGTCACATTTAAGTTTAGTCAAGTAACGGTTCTTCTACTGGTAACCCAGAATAATACTGACTGACATTTCATTTATACATGTATGCATTTGGCAGAAAGTTTTATTCAAAGCGACTCACATCACATTACACATTATACATGTGTTTCTGAGTATGTGCAATCCCTGGGATCAAACCCATGACCTTGGCGTTGCTAGCTACAGGAAAGCTAAGATGTTGAAAGATGTTGTCGCTTTGAAACACATAAACGTCTGATGTGCTGTGTGTGGTTTTTTTTCCAGATGTGGTGGAGATTTTGCTGAGTCAGCCAAACTGTGAGCTCAATCAGCAGGTGAGCGTTTGATAAGTCTTTTATTTCAGTTGTTTAATATGCACACACATGAACAGAAGCGCTGTATTGTGTGTTTTAAAATCAAAATAGCAAAATAGCACCTTGTCTCAGTGTCTTAAACTGGGTCCATAAGACAAGTCTGTAGATATATAATGGGAAGAATGAAATATAAGAATGCTGTGTGAGAGCAGAATGAATATTCCAGTACAGAAGTAAACAGTGTTTACATTCTAAAGAACTGAAAGTATAAAACATCACGTGTGTTATTTTTCTCTGGACAGAATAAACTGGGAGACACGGCTCTACACGCAGCTGCCTGGAAGGGTTATGCAGATATCGTTGAGATGTTGCTCAATAAAAGTAAGCGAATCATTCTTTCCTCCCTTTATCTCCTGAAAGACACGCATCTGCACACATGTATGTAAAATAACACACGTGTGTGTGTGTTTCTGTAGATGCCAGGACAGACGTTGTGAATAATGAAAAGAAGACGGCTCTGGATATGTCTACTAACGCTCAGTGTGCATCTCTACTGAAGAGAAAAATAGGAGGAGGTGAGTCCAACATCAGTCAAACGTTCTCTTTTAGTTCATTCACATGTGTTTTACTGTCAGACTGAACTCTCTCTCTCGCTCTCTCTCGCTCTCTCTCTCTCTCTCTCTCTCTCTGTCTCTCTCTCTCTCTCTCTCTCAGTGATTCTGCGCTCTCACAGTAATGCTGAGGAGTATCTGGATGATGAAGATTCTGACTAAAATAGCAGCAACGCTAAAGAAGTCCATTCAGCATTCATGCATTCCAGTTCATTGTAAAAGTATTGCAGGACGTGTGATTGATGGACACAATGAACAGCCGGCCTTCTCTGTACTGTATTTATTCTCATTTTTGATTTTAAAAGTGCCTTTTCATACACCCAGAATCCTCTGCGGGCTCTGGGCGTTTTTATTCGGTTAATTTTATGCGCGTATGGGTCAGTGTGTGAACAGGTGTGTTTTACCTGTATGCTTTATATTATGTGTGTGTGTGTGTGTGTGTGTGTGTGTGTGTGTGTGTGTGTGTGTGTGTGTGTGTGTGTCAGTTGAAATAACCTGACAATGGCTTCTGAGATGCATGTAAATCTAACATGTTAAAACTATGCAAATAAATCAGTGGGCTTTTCTTTCATCTGTGCTCAGGATTGCTGAAATGTTTGTTGTTTTGTATTAACATCATTGCAAATCCCAATATTAAACGACACCGTTTGTGGGACAGGCACGAATAATACCTCACGTTTAAAGATGTATTAAAATCTATAAGTAAGGGATAATCTATGACATAGAGGCCTAGAACCACCTGACGCGAAACCTCTGCGAAGTGCATTAAAGTCCTTTAATTCTTGGCTAGCCGTGGATTATCCCACTTATATATATGGTCATTTGCCAAGTTAAAGCTGTTATTGATGTTTACAGAGTAATTTTTGATCAGACAGTTTTGTCAGTTTATTTGATTTGATGCACTACTCATGGTTTTAATGCACACCTTGCAGCCAATCAGAATTGAGTATTCTAACAGACCATGGTATAAAAACATCTAGGACATAGAGCTTGGGAACGTGACGTCAGCAATGCATTCTGGGACTTGGGGCAAAAAGTGGAGGTAGATGGTTAAATGTTTATTATACCGTTAAAACACATTAAAAAGCAGAACGCTTTCTGTGTCATGAACTGTCATATCTGCGCTCGTGACCGGAGTGGGAAACGGATCTGATATGAAGCGCAATTTTTCGCTTTGCAGCTTAGAAACAACATAATGGTGAAAGTGCAACTTAATGAAAATTAAACAACTTGACCAAATGTGGCTTTTTCATTTGTATTTATTATTACAGATTCATCATTTCAAGGTCAAGTATTTACACCATTAGAAATTCTAAGTAAGTGCAAGCAGCTCTGAAATAGTTTAACATAAATACAGTCATTTATTCCTCTGATGATTTGCATTTGCCTTTATTACGAGCGTGTCAACAAACATGACGTAGATTCCCAAGCTCTATAACGTTATAGGTCACGCCAGGGTGTAACTGACAGAAACAAACGCAATTATTTATTAACCTTTGACAAACTCTTACACCTTTGATGTCAATTAATTCGCAAATTACCTGCAGTTACGTTATTAGTTTTTTCACACTTCTCAGAAGTTATAGAATTAAAAGCGTCTCACCTGAACATTTCACGCCGTTCCTGTCCGAAGTCGTGTGCGTGCGCGCGCTTTAATTTCTAAATGTTTTGTTAGGTTTTATTAATCTATCTAATAAACGTTTGTGAAATTTGACAGTCACACACATACACAAATACAAAAACAACTGTGTTTCCTATAACTAACTGTGTTGAATGTTTAGTTACTGTGTGTGCGTGCGCGTGCCTGCTGAACACGTGGACAACAGTAACCCCGCCTTCTTTCAGTTCATTGGCCGCCTCACTTATTTTTAATTGCGTTTAATCAATGTTGTTAAATATATGCAGCACCAAAGTATTTACGAATATAATATATATAATTTGCAATATTAAACATTAAGGTTCATGTAGATCCTGATCTAGTTTCTCAATGTCTGAACTGTTCTCAATCCAATGTGTGCTTTCAACACATTTTAAACAGTAAGTATTAACATTTAGATTTGAGCTTTTTACAGGACTGTCAATGCAACGAAGTAAAAAATAAAAGATGCAACAACTGGATCAGTCATTCAAATTCTTGTTTTTATTTCAAGCCTTAGAGTACATCTAGACCCCATCCATGATGTCAATACAATGTGCATGTCATCAGTTTATTAAGAATAAAACATCACCCTGAAAAAGAGCTTTAAATTACAAAAGAAAAAGTCACAATCTTTGCCATCAATTATCATTTTAAGACTTGAATATATTTACTTGCATACAGCAGGAAATCCAATGAAAAGAGGAAAGAAACTGCACATATCATAAAATTATTAAAAACTTGGATGACATTTTGAAAAACAAAACATGATCACAAACAACAGGTCAAAGTCAGAAACTACACGACTTTTTGAGAGAATATATATATGTTTTAATATAAACACAGCTGAACCCTCATGAAGGCAAAAACATTCCAGCCAATCAAATCGATAAAAAACAATCAACAAAAAATGAATGAAAAATAAAAAGCCGGAGAAATACATGCAGTCTGAAGAAACTATTTGAGTACCAAAACTAGAAAAATATACAGAATATATGATACTTGAGATTTTGTTGATATCAGCAGTTATTGCACCTTCAAGAAAACCTGATGGAGTTCAGGAAGAAGAGAAGCTAAATAAAAGAGCAAGTGCATCTTTTTCTTGAAAAAACAGCAGCAAGAAAGAGAAGAAACTTTCTCCTGAAATGTGCAAAGACGTGTGTGTTCAAAATAAGCTCAGTGTGTGAAATCAATAGAAAAATACATCTTGTTGATTTGTTCAATGCAGTTGATCTTATCTAAAGTAGCTCCTGGCAAAACCAAGAGCAAATGTATTTCTTGAAAAAAGGTTGTAAAAACCACACACCATTGGTACTTTGGCACAGAAACACGCTGGTGTAAATGCTAAGCCACTAGAGGGCACTGTGATCAAAACACTTTACCCTCACCTCTCACTGACTCGCTCACACACGGCTCAAAACCGTCTCAGCTGAAGAGTTTGACAAAGCAGTTCTGGCAGTACGGTTTGTCGTTCTGCTCTTTGAACGTGCCTTTGTTCAGCTGTTTAAGGCAGAAGGCGCAGACAAAATGCTCGGGGTGAAACTTCTTGCCCATGGCGGTGATACAGCGGCCAGTTATCGGCTTCTGACAGCCGGAGCAGAGCGAGCCACGTCGCTCGTGATAATGTGCCTCGCAGTACGGCTGACCCTCGTGCTCGAAGAAACTGCCATTCACGAACGGAATGAAACACTCCTACAAACAGAGAGACAGAATAAAGCCAGTGTGTTACAAAGAGAAAACAGACACATCCGTCAATGACACTACGCCATCACACATACACACCCTGCACACGAAACACTCGGGGTGCCACAGAGAGTTCAGGGCAGAGATGTAGTTGTCCAGGATGGCTCGGGCACAGCCGCCACATTTTGGGGCAAACATGTCAAAGTAATCTTTCCTGCAGTACGCTTTGCCCTCCTTCTCATGGAAACCTGCCGGGAGAGATGACAGAGATGAGATACATGTAAGAGAAAACTAACAGCTGATTAAACATAAATATTCAATGACAGCTGAGTGAGAAGAGACTTTTTTACCCTCAGGGCCAAAGAATGAACCACACTGAGCACAGAAGAAATGCTCCGGGTGCCACGTCCGGTCCAATGCAGTCACCACTTTCTGTAAAGAGAATCAAATGTGCGTTATTCCACTGATTCACTAACATCACGAATAGTTTCAGCAACTTCAATATAAACTAAACTAACACACTTCATTACTGTGTATTATTGCACAACATCCGAGTCATTTGTTTATTTGACTGTCTGTATGGTTTCACAAAGATCACAAAGATCATGGCTTTAAGTCCCAGAGAACACACATTATATTGTATAGATACCGCACTGTAAGTCATATTGAATATAAACATTCTGACAGATGCATAAATGTGCAAACATTCAGACTTCTGTAGAAAACACTCCTCATAAGATCAAGAGTTCATGTTTGTTTACAAGAAATCTGAAGCCAGAGGTAAAGTGAGAGCAGCTATAGTAAGAAACATCATTAAACCTCTGGAGAGAGAGAGAGAGAGAGAGAGAGAGAGAGAGAGAGAGAGAGAGAGAGAGAGAGAGAGAGAGAGAGAGAGAGAGACAGAGAGAGAGACAGAGAGAGAGACAGAGAGACAGAGAGAGAGAGAGCGAGAGAGAATATATGCTCACGTCCAGTATGGGTCCATTACAGTAGTGACAGCGTGGAGAGAAGAGGCTGTGATAATCTTTCTCACAGTACGGCTGACCGTCTCTCTCAAAGAAGTTTTTAGAACCTATTTCCTCCTGACAGTGAGTACACACAAAATGTTCTGGATGCCACGTCCGGCCCATCGCTGTCACCACCTGAACGAGACGAAGACAAGATTCAACATGCAGTACTTCTCTACTTGTGTGTGTGTATATATACACACACACACACACACAATTACTATTATAAGATGGTTTTCTTGTGTTAAATCATTAACACACAAACACTTTAACTCTTATGTTTCTGTACCTGTCCAGCGATGGGTTTCTTACATGCTCCACAAACTCCTTTAGCCACCGTCTGAACTCCCAGTTTATTGAGATCTGACTGCAAGCTGCCCAACATGTTGTCCAACTTATTCGCCGGCTTCTGAATGCCGCTGGGAGAACTCTTACCCTGAGCCATGATCTACACAACAAGAATTTATCACAATCACTTCATAAAGCAAAGAGTTCACGGACACAACCTTTGAAACTTCTGTATAATCTCAGGTTTAGAATCACATTTTTCATGTGTAGTTGATCTGTTTCTCAGGGGCACAAACACAACACAACACAACACAACACAGGATTGATGATGGAGGACTTGAACATGGACTCAACATGGACTCAATGAGCAACCCTAACCCTATTATCTACGCACACGCACGCACGCACACACACACACGCGCGCACACACACACGCACACACACAGAGCTATAACAACTGAACAACATCATTTACTGGTCAATCTGTTCAAGGATGTTAGTGATAGACGTCATTTAATGTAAAACTGAAGACATTTCAGTTCATCTCAAGTATATGAAAGCTCTTGAAATATCATGTCTGTTTTAGTCATCTTTAGAAATCAAATCCTAAAGCTCTTCCCATGAGATGGAACTCTTTCAACAGCCTTCTCAAAATACAACAACATCAAGACCACCAAAAAAATAAAAAAACCTTGTCGTGAAACTTCATCTCTCGTCTCAGAGCGCCGTGACTCACTAGCATTATTTAGAGTAAAGTAAAAATAACCGACTTAATGAAGACATATGCCTTGTTATTTCTGCACGCACACACACACGCTCACGCTCACGCTCACGCTCACGCTCACGCTCACGCTCACGCTCACGCTCACGCACGCACGCACGCACGCACGCACGCACGCACGCACGCAGTTAACTCATGTCAACAAACTTTGGACCTGCAGCATTGAGTCTTTAAAACATATTCACACCTGCAGGACGAGACAGATTGATGGAGTCACGGGTCTGTTTATTTTATATAATCAATAACACAACAATGAAACAGTGAGAACAAAGTGAAAATGTAGGAGATTTAAGTGTGTGTAGACCAGATGAGAATGTGTTCCTCATGACAAAGACAAGAGTTAAAAACAACAGAAGGATGTTTCATTGGGCATGTCTGCACCAGAAACCTGAAACATTCCTGCTGTGTGTGGAGCTGGAAAGCCTTGCGGCACAAGCTCTATAAGCAACATGCTATATCTCAGAGAGAGAGAGAGAGAGAGAGAGAGAGAGAGAGAGAGAGAGAGAGAGATCCCCAGAAGAGAGAGAGAGGAGAGAGGTATGAGAGAAACAGAGAGATGAGAGAGAGAGAGAGAGAGAGAGAGAGGGAGAGACGAGAGGAGGAGAGAGAGAGATAGATGAGAGGAGAGAGAGAACATGAGAGAAGAGGAGGACAGAGAGAGAGAGAGACAGAGAGAGACAGAGAGAGAGAGAGAGAGAGAGAGAGAGAGAGAGAGAGAGAGAGAGAGAGGCTGCAGATATATGCAGAGCAAGTTGATGCTTGTACCGGTGGAAACAGAGGCTGATATTCCGTTTGACAGGCCACTGATGCTTTGGGTGGAGGGGATGGAGAAGGAGGGATCAGAGGAGGACTGGGGTCTTTAGGTAGAGGAGGAGAGGGTTCTTTGTGGGGTGGAGGTGGTGGAGGGAGAGGAACGGGCATCTTTTTTGGGACAGGGTGAGTTAGGAGTTTTTTTGGAGGATTTGGTGAGTCTGGAGGAATAATGATCTGATGAAAAAAGAAATGTGAAACACGAGAGAGAGAGAGAGAGAGAGAGAGAGAGAGAGAGAGAGAGAGAGAGAGAGAGAGAGAGAGAGAGAAGCAAATATAAGAGCAAAGCTCAGTGAACAAATGAGTTCTATCATGACAGAAATGGGAGAGAACTCTACCTTATCCACAGTTGGTGACACACAAGCCTCTTCTCTTACACGCTGTGGGTTCGAACACACTATAACTCTTTCAGTCAGCCAATGATCCGCCTTTTTCTGTGGCCGCTCAGAGCGACTGATTCCCAGTTTACCCTGCAGCTCTTCAATGAGTCGATCCTGAGAGTTTGTTTTGTTAAGAATGAGTGGACCCATCTTTCTGCGCATGTGACCTTCTCGAAACATCGGGTGGACATTCGACGTTTCCTTTGTGCGTCTGATTACAGATTTAAGCTGCGGAGAGGCAGCAACCCTTTAAAACACGAATATATCGCGCTATACACCACACTGAACATTCCCATCATCCTTCACTGCGCTTACATTAATGTTTCAAAACAACCTTCAACAAACCATGCAGGTGTTACAAGCTAAAGCAAAACCATCACACTGAACTTTTCTAGTGACTTCACACATTATTATATAACCGCTACAACTCCCACCATGCAAGAGAGTCTGAAGAACCCTCTAGTCACTTGAAGAGGAATCATTATGATCTGAACATTTACTGATGTAACAAACTCAGATATGTAGAAAAGTGAAGCCGCAAGACAAGCCGCGCCTTGTTGTTCAGTAGAGAGAAGAAGCGCGTCAAGACATGCATGTTAACATCTCCATCCACTGACTCAAGAAGCACACATGACTACTACACATACTTCCAATTCCTCAATCCTTCATCAGTCCAAACAGCAAAGCGATATAACCGGTGACATTTACGCATGTGTGTCTCATGTTTTTGTGAGGTAGTTTTAACCGAGCAGGATGGAACTTTCAGATTGAGTATCAACAGGCCCTCTGGCCCAAGCCTCAGGCTCATATGTTCTAGAAAGTATAAACAGCATTCTGCATGCGCTCATGCTCACTAAATTTAGGACCGCAAACTGGAGACGGTCTGACAGAGATGCTAGGGCTCATACTTGTCCCGAAGCAGACAGTCTTTCAACTGCTGATGGCTGGAGAAGAGGAAGATCCAGAGAAACATCAGACGCCTCCGAAAACAGACAGCAGCTCTCTGCACCTTCATTCTCAAGACTCTCAAGAACCATTAAGCTCTGCTCGTCACTGTCAGATGAGGTCAAAGACACACGTCTGATAGAGTCTGGTTGGGAATAACTGGACACCAGCGCTTTGTCTTCCTGGAGTTGAGGTTTGGAGCAGACAGGGTTCATCTTCAGTGTGTCCAACTCAGAGTTCTCCGGTTTCTTTCTGGAAGTCTTCGGGGTTAATGTGAGTCTTGAGACAGGAGAAGCGGGTGGTGTAGTGATGGCTGGCACAGGACTCTTTACAGTAATCCCGGGATCAGGAACTGGACTCTTGGCATTGACTCCAGGGATTGCTGTAATGTGACTGATGCTCATGGGAGCTTTAATGCTCTTTTTTTCGACACCCGGCCTGGAGGCTTTCACATCTTCTGGAACAATAACACGTGTGAAGTCCTTCACTTCTACAGCGGGCACAGGGCTCAAGATCCTCACATCTGTGTTGACAATCTTCTGAGAGCTATTCACACATGATACCGGCAGACTTCTTACAGTTGAGCTGGAGGACTGAGACATCTCAGAAGATGTGCTTCTGGAAACTGGACCCAAACCTGCTGCTTCCTCAACAATGTGCAGTTCCAGCAGAAGGGATGAACAGTCATTCATAAGATCACATGAGGCCTGAGGAGAAACACTCATGTCTTCTCGATTAGATGAAGGTGAGACCGTGAGAGTGTCAGTCATCACTGACTGTGAATCTTCTTTAACTGAGGGCAGAGAACCAGACTAGACAACCAACAACAACAACAACATGACAATGACGAAAGAGAAAGAGAGGGAAGTATGAGACACACAAACACTACTGTAGAGACACGAACTAGATCATCATCATCAGATCACAGACTCATCCTTCAGCAGAGATGTAATAATGATAGAAATCTTGACAAGCTTTGGTCATAATAGTGACCATAAAGAAGGTCTTCGTTTATAAAGCTCGAAAAGTCCTACTGACTGATGTTTTAGTGTATTTCCTACAAATATGTCAAAAATGGAGGGTCTCAGTTAAATATGTGCAAATTGTCACGTGACCACAGCAGTTTACTTTCTGTTTGCCCAATTTCTCCACACACTTTTCCAAAAACTCATTTTAAAAACTGATTAAAAATTGATTATATCAAAGGGTTACTGTTCATTTGACACCTCATTTGGATATTTTCACATCTGGGAAAAAATTGGGATTAAACGGGTTAAGTCAATAAAGAATTTGAAGACTGATATCCAACATGTAACACTAACAGTATCCCAGATTCCAAACGCTGTGTGAATCACAAAACAAATATGAAAACAAGACCTTGGCTGTGTCTTGATCAGCTCCCTTTACTCTCGAGGTGGTGAATCAGTATATGGTGTGCATGGGTTCTGGCACTGGGACAAGACCCTGGCTCGCAACACATGTTCCCTTATTTCCTGTGACGTGACTGCGTTGTGATACTTTACAGCTGGTTTTAATCAACACCCAGCAAACCCGGCATCTCTCAGACTTTGTTTTTTAAATACTGGTTGAAGTACATATGAGAAACACTTCAATTGTTCTGTCACATATCAGTGCACAAATTTGTGCGATTATTAAATGTAATTGTGTTGCCTGTCTAACAACGTGTGTTTATACATACAATAAAAATAAGCGTTTGCCTTTTCAAAAGTTCTATCGCGTTTTATAAAGTTTATTGAGCTGGCTTGTGCGATTTCGGATTAACAGGTTTAAAAGTTGTCACGTGATTTCCAGTAAAGGAACATAGGAAGCATCGATGCTCACTGGCTTTTGTGTTGCACTGTGGGAATTTCTAGGGAACGAACGGTTCAGTGCACTGGAAGGATTTTGCGAATGATCAGTGCCCTGACTATTGAACAAGGGAGCTGATCGAGACACAGTCCTTGATAAATAAACATATAATGTCATGCAATTAAAGCTCTTCATGCTCATGTTGAGGTTCATGTAACTCTTCCCAGAATCAGTGAAGCTCACTATATCTCCAAGGTGTGTTGCCAGTCATTTACATTAACACTAGTCACAAAACTGAGATGAGATGAAAACAATGGCCGACTGACTAAACTGGAATGTTCTCCATTACAGCAAACCAACAAAACACAAGCACACAACTGTTCATTCCAACTCAATCACTATCAAAGTGTCCCTGGATGAAATAACATCAATTCACTGTGTGTACATCTCTAGAAGCATCAGAACAACATTCAAAATCCACAGAGCTTCACTCTCATTTAGACTCCTATTCTACTGTTCTTCATGATGTCATGATGTGATTCTACTGAAGACGTGACTGAAGCGTTTAGACTCACATTACTCTGAACTTTGAAGTCAGACAGTGATGCCATAAGTTCATCCAGCTCTCGTGTAGCAGATGAAGCAGAGATTCTGGTCTGTTGAGCTTCTGGTGTGTCCTCCAGTATTTCTCTCATCTCAGAAATCACAGGCACTGATGGAGCCGCTCTACACACACACACACACACACACACACACACACGCGTGTGAGAATGAGTCTGCACAGCACACGTGAAGCGTTATCAGTGTGAAACCTTACACAGAGACGGGCACAGAAGTCTCCAGCTCAGTTAATAAACTCTCCACGCTGGGTCTGACGTCCTCGACACCTCGAGCCGCTGCGTGACGTTTGGGTTTCTCTACTTTAAGAGGAGGAGCTTTAACTGCTGATGACAGGCCGTTCTCTGATGTCAAACGCTGAGCGCTGCTCGATGCTTTAGGAGGATATGACTCTGTCAGACAGTGAAAGACATTCAGTTTAGATTCGTTTCATTCTTTCAGTGTAAGTCTGTGGGGAAATGTTTTAGCGGAGCGCTCACCTTCAGTAGGGAAGGACGGTGTGCTGTGTTGTACAGCATTGAGCTCCAGTAAGAGACGGTCCAGTTCAGACAGATTACAGCCCAGTGATGAGTTCATGACGGATGCTGTCGGGGGCTCAGCGCTCTTCTGCTTGTTCGGGAAACTATAGACGTGATCTTCGTCCGACTGCGACACACGGGGACTCGGGCTTTTCTGGACTGAGCTGAAAGGCTTGAAGCAAAAACACAGCAATATAAACACACTAATGTTATTTTTACTGTACAGAAACATGACTCTTACATTTTATAACACAAAGATTAAAACAAACACAAGCCAACTAGAAATCATCAGGATGAGCTTAAGGCTTTACAGTCCGCCTTTTATTTACATTTCACTTCTTTAGCCTTTAACAACACGATGAACAACCACCAATGATCAAATTTATGAACAATAAACTGTTTTAAGAAGTTTTAAAGTGACCTATTTTTTGTCAGATATGGTGACCCATACCCGATATGTGACCTCTGCATTTAACCCAACCAGTGAATAGTGAACACACACACTTCAAGTCATGAACACACATATCGGGAGCAGTGGGCATCTATCACTGCAGCACCCGGGGAGCAAACAGGGGTAAGATGTCTTGATCAAGAGCACATCAGTTGTTACCTGCCGGTACTGAGAATCGAACCGGCAACCTTCTGGTTACGAGTCCGACTCTCTAACCATTAGGCCACAACTGCCCCCCTGTTAACTAACATTATAAACTGTGAGTGTGAGGAAACTGTAGAATGTGGTCCAAAAAACAACAACGCTGATTAGATTTTGGTGAACAGAGTAAAACAGGAAGTGATTAATCATTGACTTCACCTGACTGGATGAGTTCTGTGATTCAGTTTTCTCTAACAGCGCTCCATTCACTGCAGGGTGTGATGTCACTGGAGGCGGCGACAACACTTCCTGATAAGAATCACTTCCTGTAGGATAGGAATACGGCGTCTCATCTGAGAGAAACACTGCTTGTTTGGAAATATGTGATGTGGTGGACTCCAGATCAGCCAGAAGAGCGTCTAAAGAAACAGAAAAAACAACTCGAACACATCAACACAATATCTCAGTTAGGTCAACATAAAAAACACTGCATGTATGTTCTATTCATCGAACAATTACAGAACATTAAACCAGTGACAGCTGTTCAGACATCTGCTGCTATTGCTGAGGTGTTCACTTTTTGTCTTTGGTTAAACAATTGTTACAAAAAAATCAATAAAATCATTTCTAAAAAAATCATTTTGTGTGTCTGTAGCTCAACTAACAGATGAACCGTCACATGTCTGATTCACATCAAATCCACAGACCGATATTCACCCTGACATAGAAAAACAACAACATTAAAGCTCAGATGTCATTCAGATTCATCAATTATTTTTAGTGTTTAAGTAGAAACACAGATCAGTGGGGTTCTTATTAATGCCATGAGCGGGACGGGACGGTGAAATCACTGCAGGTTTTTATCTGTACAGGGTGTGGTGGTGAGACGCGTTTAAACACCGCCTGCAGTCACTAACACAAACACATACAGAACACACAGACACAAACACAAACGTGACTTTAATAAAATCAATATACAAAAACAAAGCCAGAACACAACTCATCTTCATAAAACATCCCATTAAATATTCATCTACTGTACAAATCACATCTATAGTTTTACTTTCTAATCTGCTCAGTTATTGTAAAACAGCAAGACACAGACATACAGGATGATGTTTTATATGACTGGAAACAAACACTTTTGATTTAAATGAGCAGAACATTACAAACTCACTGTGAGGTTATTCAACTATTCAACACACACACGCACACGCGTACGCACGCACGCACACACAACAAATCATCTCTCTCTCTCTGACACAAGACAGACAAATACTGCAGTAAAAAACACTGTGAATTGTATTTAAAGTCTTTTAGAGTTTTGAGGCATTTACTATCGTGTCCGCTGGAGAGAAGTGTGTTAATCCAGGTGTGTCTTCTACTGTACTATACCTGCTCTACACACACACACACACACACACACACACACACACACACACACACACACACACACACACACACACACACACACACTAAACCACCATAAATTACAAACATGACACAAGAATCACAAAATAAAACAACAAACACAACACAACCAGCAAACACAAACATTAAAAACTACACAACATTACTACACCAAAGAAAGAGAGTTTGCTTACTTACACTGAGAGAGAGAGAGAGAGAGAGAGATTTAAGTTTTCTGTCTTAACCTTCAGACTTTATGTCAGAGAGGAGGAGCTCTGACACACACACACACACACACACACACACACACACACACACAATCATAAAGTGTGCTTTAAGACGGTGTGTTTGGCGATGGGGGGGTGCTAACTTTAATCTCCACATACCAGATGATAATGAGCTGTGAGTATAAAACCTCACCATCTACACGTCAAGATCTAAAAGACACATCATGTTGAACTTTATTAAATTAAAACATTACACACAAACAAACAGAGAGAAAGAGAAAGAGAGAGAGAGAGAGAGAGAGAGAGAGAGAGAGAGAGAGAGAGAGAGAGAGATTGTTCAGCGTTCTGACACATGAGGGAGTGGCACAAGAAAACATTAACCCGCCTCTCTCAAGATTCAAAGAAACTTTATTGGCATGATAAAATATATCTTACATTGCCAAAGCACAGGAAAATTAAATATAAACATTCTTTACAAAAATCTCTCTCTCTCTCTCTCTCTCTCTCTCGTCCATTTCTTTTATCTACGTCAAGTTCACACACTGTAAACCCTACACTTGTCTTTACTGACATAATCATTTACTTACACATGACAATGTTGCGTCTTAAGACAAAAAAAAAAGAAAATCTAGTTTAACCTTCCAATCCATCCATAAACATGAGAACATCATGAAGAGTGTGCAGTATCTCACCTCCGTCTGTTATCCAATCAGAATCTGGAATCATGTAAATCCCATCAGAATCTGAGGGACCGCTCGACTGAACAACACAACCTGTGTTTGTCTGTGATGTCTTCTTAACTAAAGCTGATTCTGGAACATCTACAGCATCAGTGTTCAATGTTAACACAAGCATTTGCATTTTCACCGTTGAATCAGACGACATCATCTCAGCGGCTGGAGTCCAATCTGAAGAAAGTGTGTCAGGCACAGCCGGCCGATCCGCTTCTGATGTAAAGTCCTGCAAAACCTTCTCAAACTCTTCTGCGGCTGAAAGACCTCCAGAAGTTTCTGTCCATTAGAGAACCACACCCGAAAGACGAAGAGGGTTTCCGGAGACTCAACGGCCCTCGAGTGAGATGTAGAAAGGAAGTGTTGATCCCATTCCGGAGCATTGAAAACATTCCACAGATCTCGCTCGCGTATACAGAGATAAGCGCTTATTCTCCCGGGAAAACACAAGACTACACAAATCCATATATGACAAACTCTTGACTAGACTAGACAGACACCAGCTACAAAACAATCATTTAATCTTACAATGAGTTTTATTTAAAGTAACCATTGAGACAGTTGACGGCTGCAACTAACAATTATTTCAATAATCGATTCGTTAGACGATTATTTTTTCGATTAACTGATTAATCGGATAAAAAGTTTAATTAGATCTTTTACTTATAATAACTAAATAAACCCCCAAATCAAGGTATTTATTATGTTCTTTGCAAAGTGCAAATGCCACAAATTTGGTTTTACTAATCCAATCTTTAATTATGTAATTTAAAACAAACAAATTTAAGTTTAAATAAACAACAGTAAAGCTCCTTTAAATGCCCCAAATATAAATAAAGAATCTGATTAATAAACTTTTGATTGTGTTACATTATTCCCTTTCCTTCAACAAAAAGTCTTATTAACATTATTATAAGATAGATGACATGATATACTTGCGTAGTAACACAATTACATTAAAATGAATGCGTTTGTGGTTCATTATAATTTAATGAAAACAACAACAATAAAACAGAAAAATTACAAACTTGATTATAGTAAACAAAAAATGTATTAAAAAAATAAATAAGACGGATGAGATGCACCACATTATAATATATAATATCTGAAAAAATTGCGATGAGATGATTATTTCTTAAAAAGTTCAACATATTTCCATTCTGTAGGTGAACAGAACTCTGAAATATCAGTGGTGTAACAGGTAAGAGTAAAGCCTGAAGAACAGGTTTGATATCTGATGTAAACTCTGTGCCTTAAAGGCTCAATATTTCAGTATTAATGTGCACATGTATGCCCCCCTGCTGCTAAATGACTCAACTACACAACGGCTCTTTAAAAATCCTGTTTCAACAGCTGGAAACCTAATTTACACAAACAGATCAAATCTGACATCATTACATTGTGTGTTGACCGCAAGAAGTGTCATTTGTGAGCCCCTTTTGAAAATATACAGAGCTGTGACCTTCAGAGATTTGAGACCACCGAGATGATCGGCCAGGAGACCCCCGGAGCTAAAATAAGACGTCTCAAACCCTAAACCTGTCACACACAGACGATGAAATACATCCCATGCTGTAAAACCTGATATAAATCTGATAAAACATTAATAACCAGGAGTTCTTATGCGTTCAGTACCTGCCACGTGAAATCAAACACAACGCAACATCACAGATTATCATTATTCTGCTTTACACAACTGACACAATCAGTTTTTTTCATTCTCAACATGATCGTTTTAAAACTGTACAGGATATTTATATGTCTGCATATTTAAATAACGATTGTGTTACAGAGACGCCACGAGGGCTCTGTTTCACCATTTTATTTCTAAAGATAAGAGTCCATAAAACAGAACTGACACAAAACATGCCAATGATCCAAAGAGCACATGAAGTATGCATGCTCCAGCCTCCAGGTGAGAGAACACAACACAGGTGACCCTCAGTGATCCAGATCAAAGCTTCACAGACATCCGACTTTATGACCACATCCAAACTCAACAAACATTACACACGGATACACAATAAAGGAATAAACGTCTCTCCTGTGATTCCTGCTATAACATCTACAGTCATTCTCCCGTCAGCTCTTATTCTCCTCTTTTATCCCAGCTTTTCTTTATCTGATGGGCTGAAAGGTGTTCTGGAAATTCCTGGAATACTTCTGCCTGCTCGGACTCGTGTCTCGTGCTTCTTCACATGAACACTGGAAAACTCAAAGCCAATTCTGAACAAGTATCAAGTGTAGATAGACAGAGAAATATTTTTTATTTCACATCAGATATTAAAATGTTTCAGTTTGTTTGATGGGCAGAGAAACAGAACCACTGTATCTTTAAGTGAGGACACACACACGCACGCACACACGCGCACGCACGCACGCACACACACACACGCGCACACACAGGTCTGGTTTATTATCTCCATGGGGACAGTCAATAGGTGTAATGATGTTTATACCGTACAAACTGTATATTCTATTCCCTAAACCTAAAGTTCATAGACAACATTTTGCATTCTTAGATTTTCAAAAATTATCTTTATGTACGATTTATAAGCTTTTGTACCCGTGGGGACTTCAATTTTGGTCCTCACGGTGACACGAGTTGGTGTGTATTCAGGTTTACGTCCCCACCGGCTTATAAAAACCAAACACACACACACACACACACACCACAGTGTGAGCAAGAATCATTTCAACACAAAGTCTGTGTGTACTGAGGTTACACCATTGTGTTTACACATCACAACCAAACGCTGTTTTCCCAGAAGAGGAAGAAGTTGCGACATTTGAAGCTCGAGTTTAACTCCTCCACACACACACACACACACACACACACACACACACACACACACACACACACACACACACACACACACACACACACACTTTACAGTTAACACACAACAACTGCAGTGTAGTGTAGTGTAGTGTAGTGTACTGTAGTGTAGTGTAGTGTAGTGTAGTGTACTGTAGTGTAGTGTACTGTAGTGTACTGTAGTGTAGTGTACTGTAGTGTAGTGTAGTGTAGTGTACTGTAGTGTAGTGTAGTGTACTGTAGTGTAGTGTACTGTACTGTAGTGTAGTGTAGTGTAGTGTAGTGCACTCAACAACACGGCACGCTACACACATATAACGATAAAAACGGCCAAGCAGCATCAAACCACCATGTTTAGCTTTTTATCTTAACAAACAAACTGCACACAATCACACAGAGTCAACACACAAGCGTCAGTTCGTGTGTCAGGTTCTGTTCAATATCTGTGAAATGTTGAGGTGGGGTGTAAAATGACACACAGATGTTACTCACAGTCACTTTAACACAAGTTGAACTAAAATCAAGCGGACAACAAAAACGGCACAAGCACACCAAAATAAAACACACGCACACTTCTGCATTTATAAATATAACAGTGAGTGATTTCCTCTCGAACACAAATGAGACATGAATCACACAAAACTGCAGAAACAAAAGTTAAGACTCGATGCACTAAATAGATGAAACTGTTTAAATAGAAGAGAGTTTATGATGCTTCAGGTCTGATCGTGTGTGACATAAAACATGTGAAACACATGACGGGTCTCTGCTCTGCTCTTAAAGCATGTAAAGGTCTGATCGTGTGTTTAAATCAGCACTAGATGTCCGATCAGAGGTTGCTGCAGTCAGTCACTACAGTATCAACACGAGCATCGGCGCGCGCTGACGTTGGCAGAAGCCCCGCGCCGCGCTCCATCCGCGTTACTTCACACATTCATCGCTCATTTAACTCGTGGTTATAGCACGAATAATCTCATCCCGTCACTCATGTCGCGTGTAAATCGCTCGAGAAGTTCACACTCACCCAGATCGTCCATGTTTGTGTGGCGTCCGTGTCTCACCGAGCCGCTCTGATCCGTGTCTCGCTGTCCGCAACTGCACGCCGAGAAGTTTTCAACTCACGCGCACGTGCGGCGCGAGCACGCAGCGACACGAGCACACGCAGAGCTGCGCATTGAATCGCTGACGTATAGAATAATAATAAAATTATAAAAGTAATTACAATTTTTTTTGTAAAAGAAAAATACGTTTGCTTATATACTATATACAGCGACTATTAACAAAGCGAACCCGTAAAACACTAAACATGATTTTATTATTAATAACCATATATTTTAGTGCATCTATGTAAATATAATTAATCTTTAATATTTGTAAATATATTAATAGTAGCCTATATTCAAATCTATTGTAAACATATATTCAGCTAATGCTCCTTTAGTAAATTTCACATCCACAAGATACTGACCACTGCACATTGAGAACATCCACAAGATACTGACCACTGCACACTGAGAACATCCACAAGATACTGACCACTGCACACTGAGAACATCCACAAGATACTTACCACTGCACACTGAGAACATCCACAAGATACTGACCACTGCACACTGAGAACATCCACAAGATACTGACCACTGCACACTGAGAACATCCACAAGATACTGACCACTGCACACTGAGAACACACACACAAGACACTGAGCACTGCACACTGAGAACACACACAAGATACTGACCACTGCACACCGAGAACATCCACAAGATACTGACCACTGCACACTGAGAACACACACACAAGACACTGAGCACTGCACACTGAGAACACACACAAGATACTGACCACTGCACACTGAGAACATCCACAAGATACTGACCACTGCACACTGAGAACACACACACAAGACACTGACCACTGCACACTGAGAACACACACACAAGACACTGACCACTGCACACTGAGAACACACACAAGATACTGACCACTACACACTGAGAACACACACAAGATACTGACCACTGCACACCGAGAACATCCACAAGAGCTGCAGTTTTGGAGATGCTCTGATCCAGTCGTCTAGCCATCACCCTAAACCTTACGCTTACCAATGTTTCATGCTTCTAACACATCAACATTCAGGACAAAATGTTCACTTCCTGCCTAATATATCGCCCCACTAATAGATGCTGTGATGAAGAGATAATCTGTGTTATTTACTTCACCTGTCAGTGCTCATAATGTTAGGCCTGATCGGTATATAAGTGAAAATAAAGAGTAAGGTTACTTCAGTTTTACTATAGTAAAACCATGCATAATTCATCTAAAATAACAAATAATCTGTAAAATCTCTACACATGGGTGAATTTACAAAAACAGCTGACAATATCAATATCACCATAAAATCAGGATTCAGGATCTGATCAAATCATTCAATTAAATTGTGTGTGTGCACGTTTGGTCTGTCATTAGACTCTGGCATATGCCATGTTTCAAGAGTTGTGAACAGGCTGTTGAAAGCTCTCGAACACTTTACTGAACACACACCGCACGCGCACGCACACACACACACACACTTCCATGTAGAAAGAGGTGACAGCTCAACACTGTTAGGCATGTGTGCAGCTCGGCCAATTTAAACTCATCTGTATATCACTCTTACGGTTCACTTACTACAGACAGACTCAAATCAGAATTCACCTCAAATCTGCACAAATGTGCAAAAACATGCCGTTTTCTCTTTAGACATCCCAGTGTGACATGAGTTTAAATACCATGACCTCTGACTGCAGACAACATGAAACAAACATTGAGAGATTGAGCTTATTAAGGCCTCTGGGGAAACTGAAGTCTTTTGAGTCAAAAATATATCTGAAGAGGAACCTTTCACTTCACACAGGTCATCTTCCTCTTTACATTTCAACCAGAGACACATTTGAAGCAAATGTATTCATTTTAAGATTTGTGTAAATGAAGATCAAACGTGTGTCTTGTTTTCTATGTGCAGTAGAGAGAACAAAGTCTTTAAGACATAACACATCTGATTATAAATATCATGTGGATGTTGGTTTCTATTGTCTTGACTTCAGTTTATGATCAGAATCAAACGTGTTTGTGAAAATATTGTGAAAAACAAGAAATCTCCATAATCCATTAAAACTCACAGCACATCTCCAGTGAAAAGATGTTTGCTTTATGTTTTGTTTGTATTGTTTGTGATAAAGCATGTGGTGTATTGTGTTGTGGCCAGTAAATATTTGTGTAGAGGAACATAGAGATACAGAAATGAGATCAGACAGACATAAACCCAATCCAAAGTCATTTCCTAATCTCAGATTTTTTTATTTTAATCTGCAAACTTTGAGACGTTATCAGTTTGTTGCACAAATGTTAAGACACATCTACACTGAAAAATACACAAGATGGTTTTGTGTTATTATGCGTCTCTATCACACGCACGCACGCACACACACACGCACGCACACACACACACACACACACTTCTGTAATGTGATGTCATTGTAAGTGAAAATGATTTGATATAAAAACAGATATTTGAGATGTTTGTGTTTATGTGAAGATATGGAAAATCATGTCCGCTGCGGATGTCAATGAACTAATGATCTGTTGTGTTATTTTCTCTAGAAGAGCAGAAGTTTTCACTTCACCAAACAGAGAGAGAGAGAGAGAGAGAGAGAGAGAGAGAGAGAGAGAGAGAGAGAGAGAGAGAGAGAGAGAGAGAGAGAGAGAGAGAGAGAGAGAGAGAGAGAGAGAGAGAGAGAGAGAGAGAGAGAGAGAGCAGTTTAAGGTCAGAGGTCAAAGCATTTGGGTCGAGGCCTTTATTTCCAATGAAAGACACACGAGCGGCGAGTTGGCACGTGTCCGGCCGAACTCCTTCAGCTGCTGACAGCGGTGACGGGCGGGGCAGGGGCGGGGGTTGGATTGGGGTTTGGATTGGGTTTGGGATTGGGAGCCGGGTCAGGGACGATAAAGCAGCCACGTTTGTGCCACTGCATGTCACGTACGCGCCGGACGGACTGCAGCTGCGGTTCTGTGGCGCCCCAGTCGTTCCAGTGTTTAAATTCGCCGTGTTCAAAGACGAACTGACGCCCGCGATAACCGGGATACATGTAGCCCACCCATCTGAAACACAACACAGCACGTCACTTATCAGATGAATAAATAAGTTCTTTGCTATTACCACTAACGCTAGATTTATTGTTCGTTTTTTTCACAATGTGTTTTCTTGACCAGACAGAAGAAGTCCAACTCACGTTCCATTCACAGCTTTGGCGCTGGCCACACGATCTTGAAAGCCATGAACCCACAGACTGGGAATATCATCATCCACAATTTCCATCTTTCTCCCGGTGAAGCTGCAGTTCTCAAACAGATGAAGCTTGTGATCCGCGCTGTCCTGACGAGAGACCATGAAAACAAAACTCAACGACAACAGCGCAGGACTTTAGAAAGCGTCTGCATTGGTGATGTTTGTCTCACCACTTTCAGAGGTCTGATGGACAGAAGACAGCAGCTGTTCTGACTGTTAGTCCAGGTGCTCCAGCGCGGATATTCTCCTTTCTCCAAAACAAACTGTTCTCCTGCGAAACCTTTCTGCTCGAACGCCACCCATCTGCCATTGCAAGCGTTTAGTAGGAAAGACAAGTTAGATGATGTTGTTGTAATATGAATGATTCTCAGGTTTAAAATAAATGACAGCATTAAAATGTTTTGCTGAATTATTCCTCTAACTCACGGTCCAAACTCAACCACAAGTGATCCAACTTTTTCCACATTCTTCTCAATCAGATCCTTACATTCGGCTGACAGCTCCACCTTTTTTCCACGGAAGTTTTCGAATTCGTACAGTGAGACCTGTTCAGCGACACATTTAGCTTCTGTAAATCCATTCTTACACAAATAAAGTGAACTTGTGTGTCATCTCTCTTCATCTCTAATATCTGAATAACATCTGGAGATATTGATCTTTACATTGACATCAGCAGTGTGCTGTTTGTACACTAGATAGTGTTCACTAGCTGTATCTCAGTGTTTTATTCCACTATACTCTTAGTACACACCAGCAGGTTATTTTTTTTAATGTTAGACGTCTGAAACAGAGTTTGACCTTGTAAACGGCTCTGGCTCCTCCTTGACTCTTCCCAGCGACCTGCTGATCCGACATCTCGGCCTGTCAATCACATCGAGTTTATAAATTATAACTTACAAATTCAAACCATACACCATATAATACAATTTGAAATGTAGGAGAGCACACTTCTTACTCTACTGAATATTTTAGAGGCAGTCAGTTTTGAGAGTCTCGTCTGAGACAAAAGTAAACATACTGTATAACAACAGCATTCATGACACCAGTGCAGGAGAAAACAAGTGACCATATACAGTCCACACCACAAACATCATGTGCACGTGTAAGAGAAGACACAGATGAAATGAAAGACAAGCAGATGTTTGCGTTTACCTGTATATCCGTCCTTCACCTCAGCACTTCTCTCACCCGCCACTCTCCTTCAGCGTGTGCCCGTTCGTGTGGAGATGTGGGTGTGCCGGGCGAGCGCAGGGACCCGGGGGGTATTTATGGTTTAATTCCGTCCACAGCAGCAGAAATGGGTTGGCCGTGGATTGCTGTTGAGACAGCAAGTCTGTCGTTTGCATTTGTGTCCATCAGACTGCATCTCAATAGGCTGCGAGTTGGCAAGAACCGCCCGCAGCCATCAGGCGCTCCACTGCCAGTGTGGGTACAGCGGGCACAGGCAGAGAGAGAGAGCCAAGAGAATTCCAACAGGATCAACTACTGTCATCACAACATTCAACTCTCTCTTTCTCTCTTTGTATCATTCTGTGTGCCTTAACCAGCTTCAGATATTCTGGTCGCTCATTCACAAATGATGACTTTTAAAGATTTTATGCTTGGACATTTAATGTCAATAAATCACTTTTTGTATTCTTCAAGCAAATGCACACATATTGAAATGCTTCTGGTGTGTATAAACCCTTTTTACAGATTTTTTTAGTTTAAATTCGTTGTCTGTACTGATGCGTGTTTATATTGCATGTTTACAATGCTCATAACAGAATCTTTTCTCTACAGCACAAAACTTCTATCACGCCACGTTCTGCTGTTGTAAATGAAATCCACAAACTGTTTCTTTTTTATTAAAGTGTGATGATTTATTTGAACCTTTCTGGTGTTTTTTCCTATAATAAACATTCACAATAGAACTGCTCTGAAATTTACCATCCACGATCTGAATCTGAGCAAATGTGTGAGACTGAACATATCTGTACAAATGTGTGTCCCATTAAAAATATATTTACTAAAGATCCATGACCATAATTCATTTGCATACAACTAAACGCCCGTTTCCCAGCAGTAAATAACTTTTCCTCAAATGAAGAACAGTGATTTACAAATGCTAAATACTTTAACAAACACTCACAAGTGACTGACAGTAAACTGAAACACAATGAAACATCATCATTTACACGATTTGTTTGTGTACATGATGATTGGCAGGATCCAATGACAGTTAACAAATAAACAAAACAAAACAATGTGTTTTCTGCTGAGAATGAGATTATATATGATTGAACATCCGTCCCTGTCATCAGGGGTTTATTTTATGAGTTGTTTTGTGATTTAAACCTGCTTCTAGAAAGATGCCATGCACAGATGTCGATTGAAGAATAAAAAAAGAGAGAAATGTGTGTTTTATATTGTACATACATTCAGAAACGCAGTGTTTTCATATCTGGAGAAATAAAGAATGCAGATGAAGTGAAGGCACTAGTGGTTTGACTCATGTAAAGTGCAGTATTGCATTGAGCTCATGTGATCACTGATGGATTATATACAGAAGAAGATCTGAGATCCTTCATTCCTTCAGCAGCGCTCACGTGTCCACTCAGCATGACGTCTGGAAGTTAATAACAGCAGCGTTAAACACTGGAAAACTGTTCATCAGTTCATCTGTAAATGTGTGACAGATTGCTGGGTTATAAATGAACCTATGCTGGGTTGTTTTATGCTATTGCGGAGTCAAATGTAAACCAGTTTAACCAGTGACCATTGGAGTGAAGCACTGGTTCCCAAACCAACAAGTCAGTGTGTCCCTGTAAGCACTGATGGAAATGACTGTGTTTCACTGGCAGTTAAGGTCTGTAAAGGAAACTCGAACCCTGTTCCCCTTTGCTCGGCATTGTGTTCGCAGCACAAATGTCATGGGTTTAAATCTCAGAGAACACAAAAAGAGAAAAACCCTATAAAGCGTGAATGCACTGTAACTCACTTTGAATGGAAGCATCTGTAGATAATGCTCATTGCATCTTAATATTAACACATATCTTACACATAATGTTTACACCGGGTTAAATCATGAGATCCACTGTAGATGTCTTTGAGGTTGTTTCAAGTCATTCGTGTGTGTGCGTGCGCGTGTGTCGCCCTCCACTGGAGATAAACGGCACATCATGTAAGTGAGCATATCTGCGTAATAAACTCTTATTGATGAGTGTCATACCTGAGCTTCTCCTGTCACCCCCTTCATGCATCACTCTCAGGTTGACTCAAACGCTTCTTAGATTTGAGCTCAAGGAGCCATGAAGGTGAAGAGCTGGAGCTGCACATTCACAATCACAATGAGTCAGAATCATCTATCAAACATCTCTGATTCATGTCCACACCACCAGTTACCACATCACTTCAGACTGAACGCACCCAGAGTCTCTGCTGTCAACAGGGGGCAGCACTCGAGGGCCGAGGGTGGGCGTGCGAGGAGAGCGAGGAGAGCGAGCAGACGCCGTCTGTGCTTCTGTAAGGTTTGTCTCGATCAGTCCACTTCTTCTCTTCAGCTGAGCCTGTCAATCAAACATCACACCAACATGAATCAACGCAGCAGAGAAAGACATGTAAAACTCAACGGATGGCAGTAACGCTGATCTTTACCATGAGAGCTGATTGGTCCATTCCAGGAAACACAGGAACTCTCTTTGGTTGGCTGGGGGCTGGAGTGGGCGTGGCATCTCTGGATGACTCCTCCTCTGATTCAGAGTTCTGTCCGTTTGAACACTGAGCTTTAGCAGCGTCTGTAACACACGCAGGTTTAGTCAGTCATGTGTATGACACACACGTGATACAGTATGACTGTACTGACCCGTGGAGTCACAGAACCTCCAGTCTGGGTTAGATGCTTCTGTAAGAGCGGGAAGAACGGCTCTCTGACGGACCGCACGGGACGGCCTCAAACGCTTAATGCTGCGCTTCTTCCCCAGATCGACTTTTGACCGAAACACACTTGAGTCCAGGAGGGGAGCTGATAACTACACACACACACACACACACAGGTTTGTATTGCTATACTAGTGGGGACAGTCCATAGATATTTATCCATATATTATATCCCCTAAACCTAATCATCACACAAACATGTGCAAGACATTAGATTTATGAGCCTTTTTATTTAGTGAGGACCAGCAAAATGTCCTCACAAGTGGGTTGTAATGATAATTCACTGTATAACTGAGGACATTTGTAACAACTTGTACACACACACACACACACACACACACACACACACACAATCCAGTACTATATAATGTTTGTGTTTGTTCTCAAATCAAGAGAAAAATGTTCTGAATGTTTTTTAAGTTTATGAAATCACCTCACTGATATGATACAAATGTGTGTTTGTTTGTTGTAAAAGCACCTCAGGAAAGAGCAGCGGTTCAGGTTCACAGATCTCTGGTGTGTTTGATTCAATGGATGGTTTTCGTTGCTTCTCCTGTGACGTAAATCTCTGTAAAGCCCGATTGACTTTATTCTCTGCACTGTCACTGAACACACAACACAACACAAAACGACACGACACGACAACACAAGCACACGTCACTGTTTAATACTGTACATGACCAGCAGGAGTCGTTCAGCTCTGTGTTTACTGAAGTTTCATTTCTGCATGTATTGTGTTCTTTTCAACAGAAACACACAGAAAAACACACAAAAGTTATTTCATCATAAGATTCATTTTGGAACTGATCCTAAGATATTAGTAAAACATTAGTATTCCAAATCAAAATCAAAATGATTTAAATGCTAATAAATTTTTCATTTGTAATTTGGGAGTAAAAAAACAGACGTCAGAAAAACTCAAAAGATTTGTAAAGTGATCTTTAGA
>JAOTQM010000641.1:0-45000 GCA_026939265.1 Oreonectes daqikongensis | reverse complement strand
TTTTGCATATGAAAGGATTAGACATCATGACACAACAGGTCTAAACATCTCCTGGAGCTGCTCATCATTGAATCATTTACATGAAGTTCAGCCCAAAACTCAGTTTCTTCAAAACATCTTGCAGGAATCACATGCACCATCTGCTATTACCACTCGACTGTATCTCAACTATCTCTCAACTGTAGCTCACATACTGTCACATACTGAATATCGAGTAAATCTCAAATGTACCTCAACTTTATTATTAAATAAATATCAGGTGATGAAGCTGAGCTAACAGTTTTCTCCATATTTCTCACATGTCTATGGTATTCTGCTGATGTGACAGAGACTCCACAGGCCCACACAACACCTGTGAACATCACTAAACATCTTTATGATGTTGTGACGGCTGAAAACCCCTAATGATGAAGTGAAATGAGCACACATACATACATACATACAGGTCTCTCAATCTAATCAATGTTCACTACACAAACAATGTGTTGCGTATGAAGTGTGTAATGTGTTGAATGTGTGTATCTACACACACCCAACACAAAACAACATCTGTGACATCACACAATTCCGTCATGAGACACCAGTGAGAAATTCCAACATGACACAAAGATCAATAGAGACAAAAGATTTGTCCTCCAGTCAAGAGCACAACTCCTAAACTCGCAGTCCTGACTGCATGTGTAAGCTGTGTCAGAAGAACACACATCTGATTCATAAAGAATAAATGCAGAGATTGTGGGAGGTGTAGATCTTCATGACTGATCCCTGATCCAGTCCTGTGGAAATCTTTATAGTTTTCTTTATAAGGGCAGAGACTGGGTGTGAGACGGCCCATGGGTGGTGCTCAGGGTGGGGATAAACTCTTTCATGTTTTCATTTCTGATGACGTCACATGACATCAACTTCATTTGGCAAATTCACTATAATGTGTGACTTAAAGGGCCAGTTCACCCATAATTCTTTCATCATGTCTTCATCCTCATGTCATGTCAAACCTGTATGAGTTTCTTTCTTCTTCAGAACACAACAGAAGATATTTTGAAGAATGTTGATAATCAAACAACACTGAACTCCAATGACTTCCATTGAACACAAAACCATTGAGACATTTCTCAAAATATCTTCTGTTGTGTTCCACTGAAGAAAGACTCAGATACAGATGATAACAAGAGTTCCATATGCACAGGTAGCTTGGCACCTTTGAAACATTAGAAAATGTGGCTTGTGTAATGAAAATGTCCCACCTGGTGTGATGTGATGTGATCAGGTGTAGATGTGAGTGAGTCAGTCAGGTCTTCAGTTTCAGACTCATGTATACTCTTGGGTTTGTTAGAGATTTCTTGATCTTTACCGGGAGTGTTCTGCACATTCAGAAGAGTTCAGATCATCATCACATTAAAACTCAATGCCAATAACAGAAGCTGTAAATCAACAGAAATATATTTGATTGATTTCAATACCTGATGTTTCTTTAGTCTGGGGGATTCAGGATCATGTGATCTGGATTCCAGCCAGTCAGGAACAGCATCATCACTCCGAGCTTCTCTTGATGGAGACGGTGTTGAGGAACGACTCGTGCCGGTTCCCCATCGCCGTGGTTTCACAGAGAAATCATCATAAAGAACCTGAGATGAGACTTCACTTTGTGTCTCATCAGCATCAAAACCTATTAAATCAGAACTCGCAGCTACATCATTTCTCTCTGACCTCAACGTCTCCATTCTTAATCTCTCTTTTTCTCTTTCTTGTCTCCATCTTTTCTCCTCTTTAATGCACCTTCTTTCTTCCATTTCTCTGTCTTTCTTCAGTTTCTCCTCTCGTTCTTCTCTTAATCGTTTCTCTTCGATTCGTTTTCTTTCCACTATTTCTCTCTCTTTCCTTAGTCTCTCCATTTCTCTTTCTTGTCTCAATCTTTGCTCCTCCTCAAGTCTTCTTCTTTCCTCCATTTCTTTCTCTTTCCTTAGTCTCTCCATTTCTCTTTCTTGTCTCAATCTTTCCTCCTCTTCAAGTCGTCTTCTTTCCTTCATTTCTCTTTCTTTCTTTAATCTCTCCTCTTTTTCTCTTTCCTGTCTCAGTCTTTGCTCTTCAAGTCGTCTTTTCTCCTCCATTTCTCTTTCTTTCCTCTGTCTCTCTAGTTCTCTTTCCTTTCTCAATTTTTCCTCCTCCTCAAGTCTTCTTCTTTCCTCCATTTCTCTCTCTTTCCTGAGTCTCTCCATTTCTCTTTCTTGTCTCAATCTTTGCTCCTCCTCAAGTCGTCTTCTTTCCTTCATTTCTCTTTCTTTCCTCTGTCTCTCTATTTCTCTTTCCTTTCTGAATTTTTCCTCCTCTTCAAGTCGTCTTTTCTCCTCCATTTCTCTCTCTTTCTTTAGTCTCTCCTCTTTTTCTCTTTCCTGTCTCAGTCTTTGCTCTTCAAGTTGTCTTTTCTCCTCCATTTCTTTTTCTTTCCTCTGTCTCTCTAGTTCTCTTTCCTTTCTCAATCTTTCCTCCTCTTCAAGTCGTCTTTTCTCCTCCATTTCTCTCTCTTTCTGTAGTTTCTCCTCTTTTTCTCTCTCCTGTCTCAGTCTTTGCTCTTCAAGTCGTCTTTTCTCCTCCATTTCTCTTTCTTTCTTTAGTCTCTCCTCTTTTTCTCTTTCCTGTCTCAGTCTTTGCTCTTCAAGTCGTCTTTTCTCCTCCATTTCTCTTTCTTTCCTCTGTCTCTCTAGTTCTCTTTCCTTTCTCAATCTTTCCTCCTCTTCAAGTCGTCTTTTCTCCTCCATTTCTCTCTCTTTCTGTAGTTTCTCCTCTTTTTCTCTCTCCTGTCTCAATCTTTGCTCCTCCCTCTGTCTCTCCTCTTTCATTTTCTGTCTCTCTTCTTCCATTTCTTTCTCTTTCCTGAGTCTCTCTTTTTCTCTTTTTTCTTCAACCCTTTTTTTCTGCTCATCAATCTGTTTTTCTCGCTCTAATCTCTCTTGTTCTCGTTGTGTCTCTCTTTCAGCCTCTCTCTTTCTCTCCTCCTCTAGTTTTCTTTTCTCTTCAATTCTTTTCTGTCTTTCGACCTCCTGCTTTCTCAGTTCTTCTCTCTGTCTTTGCTTTTCCTCTTCCTCTTCCTTTTTTCTTTTCTCTTTCAAGTGTCTCTCTTCCCGCTGTTCCTCTTGCCGTCTTTCGATTTCCTCTCTTAACTTCCTCTCTTCTTGCAAATGTTTTTCTCTTTCCCGTTCTTTCTTTAACTGTTCATCCTTATGTTGTTTATCTTCGTCTTCTTGTGTCTTTCTCTCTTGATCGTTGGCCATCCCAACCCTCCTGTATAGAGGCACAGACACATAGTTCTCTTTGTCCTCTTCAGCTTCATCCTCCTCTTCATCTGCCGAGCGCAGGGTGGACTTTTGTAAAGGTGACGACTGGGCCGGTATTTCATCCGAGTCGGTCTGCGCCTTCTCCTTTCTTTGACTATGAATACAATAAAAAAGAAATGCATTACAAACTCATGAGAGGAAAGATAGAAACTCTAATATGAACTGTATACGGCCTAAAGAACACACGTATGACAAAACTCAAACCTTTTAAGAGCTTCAGAAGACGGCAGCCGAACTCTGGGCTCATGTGAATTCAAGCTCAGATTCTTGATTCTCTGTTTAATATCCTCAGATATTTCAGCAGGTGCGCTGTCTTTCTTGTTGCCAGTATCTCTGTGTCGAGAGGCAGTAGATCGGTCAAAAAGCAGACTTATCCGTCTCTTAATGCTGCAGCCACTGATCTCCTCGTCCTCCTGAGGTTTCGATGTTGAAGGAGACAACGGCGGGTCATCTCTCCTCACAGAACTAACCTCTCTCTCTGAAGACTCAAACCTGGAGGTCAGCTCCACGGAGAGACAGTTTCTAGCTGGCCAGCACGGTGAAGACGCTTTGACATCTGCCTCACCACATCTGTTTTCTTCATCAGGCTTCTGTCTGAAAGCTTTTTGATCTTGAGAACCCAAAGATTTTGCTCTTGCTCTGGACTGAACGTTCTTCCCGTCTTCATGAGCAGTTTGTGTTTTGTCAGAATTCTTGCTGGGGGCTGATTTTGGTGTTAAAGCTGGTTTTGGGCTGAGCGGGGCAGGTTTAGGAGCTGCACTTCTGTCAAACACATTAAATGTGCCATTTGGTTTGACAGATTCTGAGGTTTTTTGGACATGAGTCTCTCCTGAATCTGACTTACTGGAAGTGAACGAGTCGAGAGCATCAGAAGATGCGGCTCGCAGGAGTTGTCTACCAGAGTTGATTTTCGGAGCCTTGATCGGACGGATAGTCGCATTCCTTTGGAGGGCAAATGGTTTGGGCATAAGATGGGGTTTGGGGCCCATTGCTGGCTTTCTGGCATCTCCAGACAGCAGCGAGGCAGAAAGTGAAGTATTGCTTTGGTTAATGAGCGCCGCTGACGGACTCCGATCCCTCGTGGACGCCTCCACCCATGCAGCCATGGCTACACACTGCACCTGATGACAAAACAAAAGAGAAACACAGCTTTATGATCTTACCATACACACGTTTGACTGCTTAACCTCAGCTTTATCATACTGTAACATTAAAGGAGTTTTGCAGAACAAGGTTCAGACATGTACTAAACAATGTGAATATGAAAACATATGATTATTAGAAATAAAAGCAATAGCAAAGCCCCACTACTAAACCTAACTATCACCATCACATACTAAAACATACAAATAAAATCGAAGATATTCTTATGAATTAGTATAAATGACTTGTGAGATGGTGGAGCAGGTCAATGATTCATTTCTATATTTCATTAGGAATAAAACTCATTTTTTGCCTTTGTAACTGATTCTCTTGAATTACTCAAGGTGCTGTACTCATGCACAGATTGAACGTCAGATTGCTGAATGTGGCAATCAATCCAGATAACTTTCACATGTTTATCTAATCTTTCAAAGCAGTAAAAATAAACAGGAACAAATAAACAGACTTGGCGTGCTTGTGACACGTGACTCATCCGGAGCTTTTGATCTGCTGCTAGATCATGTATATGAAATAAATATGAAAATATTTCTATGAAATATATCTGAAAATAAAAGATGGTGCAGGAATCACCACATGAGCTGCTGTTCATTTCATGTCCTCGTGTTATGATTGACAGGACCAGACAAACAAGACAAACTCCTCTAGAGCTTTAACTTACAACTCCAATTTAGTTGGGTTATTCCTCTTATTTCTCATTCCACATTTTTATTCCCGACATAATCTTTCCTCTCAAAGCAACAGAAAGAAACATTTGAAGGAGGAAAACCAGTTCACAAAAGGAGTGTCAGATGAGGACTATTTACCTGCTGCTTTACCCAAAACAATTCCCTTATGACAGAAAATATTTCACACAAAAATGTACAAAAAAATCCTCCACGCAGTGTCGGTGAATTCTGTCAAAGATACAGAATGCCAGTAATCCAGTTCTGGTTGGGCTAGATTTTGAAGTTTCTCTACCCAACTCGAGTTACTTCAACAAGAAACGACTAGACGTTTTTCTGCAGGCTATTCAAACACACCCTGTGAATAAATGACCAGCATCTCTCTCACCTCACACAGATATGATCAGTTCTCATCTCAAACACGTCACCTCATTGTTTAATGTCTCGAATGACATTGGCTTGAAATAAAGTGGAGCAGTACACATGTCGACATTTACAAACGCTCACTGAGCGTGCCGGCTTGTGTTAAATTGAGCTGGGCAAACTCTGTCCATAAACAGATGCGAGAGCACCGAAACATTATCTATGGCCAACGGGTGGGGAAAGAAAAATGAAACGCTCACTTCTTGCGTTTTGCATCACAGCCCGGCAAAAATCTGCCATAGTTTCCAACAAACCAGTCCAACAGCAAGCCAGCAGTTGTCAGGTAGCATGTACAGCTGGAGTAAGAAAATGTGTTGATCTGAATGAAAAACTAAACAAGCTTATCAGACCATCCATCCCTCATACATATCTCATAAAATATCCATGACTTCATGAAGTTATTTCACATGAAGAAGATCTGTTTGTATGTGGTAGAATAAACAATGTAAATGTTGAGAGTATGTTCAGGTTTACAGCAGATAACCAGCGGCAGCACATCTCTTCTCACCAGGAACACATGCAAATACACAAGCACAAATTTACATCCCAGTGAATGTCTCCTTCTGTTCATCAGCCACAATATTTATAGAACTGGATTTCTCTCTGAATTAAAAGTAACATCTTTATCTAACATCATATCATGTTTAACCAATCTGTCATGTTTGTTAGAAATGTTATAAAATGTCACATGTGACTCTAATCTACAGACCTTCCATGAATCAGAATACACTATTCTCATGTTTATGTTGATCTATTCTCATTTATAAAGTTATACAAAATGTTGAAGAAAAGCACAGTGAGCATGAAGCCAAACGCAACATTGTGTTATCTGCACCTGTTACTAATAGGTAACTTATCAATAGCTGCCATTTACAATGATATATGTATTTCAACTGTATATCCATACTGACAGAAATAAACTATAAAAATATAAACACACATAGCCTACATAAAATAAAACCCTATTCCTGCCTGCTTTTTATGCGATATTTAATACGCATTCACGTAGTCTATCTAAACGTATAAAAACGCATAAACGCATCTAAATGAATGTATTTGCGTCAGAAACTTAATGAAAGCTTTATAACACACACGCGTTTAGACAATATTTACCTTTTATTCCATAAGGAGATTGAACACACA
Organism: Oreonectes daqikongensis; assembly: GCA_026939265.1. NCBI lineage: Eukaryota > Metazoa > Chordata > Actinopteri > Cypriniformes > Nemacheilidae > Oreonectes > Oreonectes daqikongensis. The sequence continues at coordinate 38,276 of JAOTQM010000641.1, read as the reverse complement.
GATTCTCCGTGTCCGTGTCACTTTTCACTGCAGGCGAAACTTCAAAGTAAAGGAGGCGGGGCACCCAGATGAATCTGCTAATGAATAATAATATATTTGCTTTTGACGTTTACGTACAGTAATTAATATACATGAGCCTAACCTTCCCTTTGCAAACTCACCTGCTTGTCAAAGTGTCTTAGGCCAATCAGTTTGAGATTTAAGAGAACGTCTCATTACGTCATTAATATTCATGAAGCAGTAGCAGGAGACACGTCACAAGCACGCGCGTCTGCGGCCACGCCCTCAACCGGACAAACCGGCTGAACTGAACGAACGTCACGGATTGCGTGTAGAAAACACTGCAAAACAAACATATTCCAGTCAAATCATTGTATGGACGTTTATATTAATAAATATCCCGAGAAAATGTTACAACGGCGTTACAATAACATACTAAAACTTTCATTTTCTAGTTTAAAACAATAAATTTACTCTTACATTATTCCGGTTATTTGATATTGAAATATGACGTAATTTCCGCACATGTGTATTTTTTATTTTATCGGGTGGAGGACATCAATTTAAACCAACAACAATAAAACCATCAATAAATGTATAATGTATGGTCCCATTTACTTTCACTGTATGCGAATCACTTTAACGCTGTGACAGAGTTTAACTTGTTAATAATAACCTCTAGTAGCGAAATAAATAACATGATTTATTATTTCGTTACCAATCCAGTATGGTTTAAGATGATATGAAATGTTATTTTAATTAATGAAAGGTTGTTGTGTTCACCTTCAGCGAGTGTGTGTGTGTGTGTGTGTGTGTGTGTGTGTGTGTGTGTGTGTGTGTGTGTGTGTGTGTGTGCGTGCGTGTGTGCGTGACCACATGCTTGACAGATGTTGCTGTTTCCTTCATACAGACATCTGGAAAATGAAGCAAAACTGAGAAATAAGAGACTTTGCTATTGTAAGATAAACATTTTAAAAATCTATAGAGACAAATGTCAAATAAATATAGCCGTGTATAGAAATGTAATATATTGCAATGTAGCCTCAATGATCAGATAGTGTGAAATGAATATAAACATCAAAAAATCCGCCACTGCATCAAAAGACAGAATCATTTCACTGAGTCTGAGGACTTTCAGAGACTAATAATGTCACTGACATGACGTACAAAGAATTCAATGGTTAAAAGGTGAATAATCATGATAACAATCCTGCTTTACATATTGTGTAAACACAGAAAGAGAAAGTGAAAAGCTGGAACATGTAAGTACATAAGACACAGAGCTGAAATAACATTAAAACCATCCCTAAACATCATTTAACATCCACACAGTCACTCAAACGGATCTGAGATCTTCTCTTATTATTCCTGGTTTCTGACATCAGAAAGGCATTTTTATAGTCTATTGTCAATCGGCACATGCGAGCCGAGCATTCAGAAGGTTTTCTTCGGTCTGGTTGGTGACATCTAGTGTCTTCTCCATGAAACATTGACCTGTACGTTGTCTAACACTTTAAAGTCATAAAGTTATTTTATTTAACGCTGGAGTGATGAGTTAAAAATGAAAATGTGAAAATAGGTGTGGTTTCTGCTTGTGCTTATGTTACCTGAACGCCACACCCCATCATGTCCATTATATGTCAAACTGTTTGATCCGTTTCTTTGACAAAAGTCAGATGGGTGGAGTAATTCAATCCTTTTCTGCTTAAACAGCCGTTTTTATTATGTCACTGATGTAAGCTTCTCTATTGTGGCTGATAGAAAACAACAATGAGTTATTGGACAACAACAGATCTCCACACAAATAATCAACATGGTCAATACTCAGTATTATGACTGCATGCTGTCATCATGTGTTCATGATACTCTATACTCATAATAATACAGAACACAAGATGGTCACAGTTTCTATTCCTGAACGCGCTCATCCAATCCAAGATATCAAACGCAGTTCCTCTCTCAGTCAAAAGAGGGCACACGAGGAGAGGATGAACAACAAATCTCAAATCTCCTTTCTGGTGGAGCAATGCAAGTCAATGTTATAAAGGTCATGGGTTAAATTTACTGCAAGTCACTTCAAAACACATACATGATGTAAATGTTGTAACATATTTTGTATTGGTGAACATTCTCTTCTAAGAAAACAAACCTAAACCTCAAATGACTTCAATGACCAATAAAACACTTTCTCTTAACATCACCTGCTTCACACATAATTCATAGCTATGAATGTCAGATGATGTCCCAGCCCAACTTCCTGTTTCAAAAGGAAATGACATCACAGACGAACCAAAAAAATCTGCCATGTCTCAAATCAAGTGAAAGGTTTACCAAACTACATTTACTGCATATGATGAAATAACAGAAACAAATCAACAAAGCACATCTCTCTACCGATTCTATGAGTGTCTTTCTTTCATTCATAAGGTTTGTAAATCACTCATTCATGTTAACAATACATCCTCTCTTTCTCTCTCCTCTATTCTCCTGTTTCTCTCCTGGCACCTCCGTGCCCCTCCCTCGCTCTATCGCTCTGTTTTTCTCCCTTTCTTCCACTCTCACCAGGTAACCAGACCTCCTGTGGGGGGTGTTGAGTTTCCACTTTCCCAGAGAAGGAGACAATTTAAGCTTTACAAAGCCCACAAAAGCTGTTCGCCACTGTCCCTCCTCTCCGGCCTGTAACCCCTGACAATCTTCTCTCTCTGTCTGTCTGACATCTCAGATACTTGATTAACAAATACATTAAAATACTGAAAGTCTGTAATGTGTGTGCAGCTGGTCAGTGTTGGTTTGTTTACAGTGTGATATGATGACACCATTGAGTCTGTGAGAGATGAGCTGAGATTCACCCTCTGACCTCGGAGAAAACACCGAGTCACAACATCAACCTTCTGTCATTTATGAGAGACGAATCTCATCTTATCCAATGAAAACATCTTGGGATCAGGAACCATTCTGCTTCTAAAACAACACAAAAACTGTGAGAAATAAAGTACACTATAGCGTGTTATATTTTGAACTTCAAGACACGTGTGTGACTCAAACGTTAATGTAAAAAAGTATTTTCAGGGAAAAATGTTGTCATGAAATAAAGGGCCTGAGCTTATCCTACAGCCAAAACTGTCAAATTAAAACAAAAGCGTATTAAAACGCACGCACGCACGCACGCACGCACGCACACACACACACACAGTCTGTATAAATGCTTTCTGCAGCTTTGGAACAACGTGAAAACACAGAAAGAACGGAGTAAAAAAACATATTAATCTGAACAATTATATTTGAACATTTTCAGAGAGAAAAACTCACTGCGACAGTACTTGGGTTGTGGATGTTAGGCTGTTTTCAGGCTTGTTTATCAGCCTCAAACATTCTGGTCTTCACTTGTGACTTCTCTTCAAAACATTTCATCATCTAGTCTGTAAAAACTGTAAGTTACATCACTTCTCTCATCACAGTCAATATCAATAAACCAAAGCTGCAGCCAGATTTAAGCACAACTGAAGTATCATAAAAGTGCTCTACACTTCACATCAGTCATCACGGCGTCTCGAGACATCTCAGGAGTTTTTATGTTTAAGTTATATTTTAGGGACTTTCTTTGCCTTTAATTGAATAAGATAGTGTAGAGTAGACAGGAAAGTGTTAGAAAGAGACAGGGGAGCGGGACTGGCAAAGGACCTTTGAGACGGGAATCAAACTGCGCACTGCCACTATATGTCAGAACACTAAGCACAGGGCTATCAGCGTCAAACATCTTGTTTTGTTTAATCTGTAAAAATCTGTTTAATCTTTCCTTGTATACAAGAAGAAAAAATATCTCAACGTGTGGTGATTTTATTCAACAAACACAATGACAGTGACATAAATATTCAGGTGCACTATCTCTTTAAGATCACATCTGATCAGATAAATACTAAACAAATAAAAAAGTAAAAATAAATGTGTCCTGGGCGGTAGGGGATTCCCATGTTCTCCAACTCATTCACTAACCAGGCAGGGTGACACTCCGAATGACCCCCCCCCTTAACCCGGAGAAAGGGAACGCTGTGACCCTATAAATAGAAATCAGGAATGGTGATGATATGTAGAAGGAAGGGGGGGTTATGGAAAAAGGATTAAGAGAGACATTCGTTTGAGCCGGTGGATCTGACTCAGGTGATCCGGGGAGGAGAGCTGGTGGGGTTTGCACTTTCTCTCTCCGTCTGTTTACCTGTCTTTCATTTCTTCCGCTGAGGTTGAGAAATGTGTTCATTATCAGAGGAAACGGTTTGATGATGATCACCAAAATCCGTGTGTTGAGAGAGGTCAAAGATTAAGATCCTTTAACAATAAGATCTGAGACCTCGAGTCAGAGGACACAAGAGTGATAAATGACCAAGAACTGCTCACACTAGTTTTGTGTCTGTGTAAGAATAGAGAAATGAAGCAAAACATCATGTTCATTAGGATAATTTGGGTGATTCTCACAAAACCGCTAAAACATTATGGCAGTAAAGATTTTAAATATAAAACTACACTTTATGATCATAATAAGGATAAGTGTGTTCTCTACCTTGGACAAAAAAATAATTTTGACAAAGTTTTTTATTATTTATTTATTTTATTGCTTTTTCTGCTAATATTCTCATAACCGTAACACGTCCTGATTTGTCTAAGTGCATTATATGTTGTAATTTAAACAGGATAAAAAAACAATTGGATGTTCTACTAGACGTTCTCAAATTACAAAAAATGACCCCAAAAATCATTGACAGAATATTCATGTATAATAAAAATAAAGAAATAGTGGAGGAAAGAAGCGTCCATGACTGATATTCTCATCCTCCGTAAAGACTGTTTAAACACACACAAACATATTTACATTAAGTTTGATTTTATGTAAAGAAACACAACTACTAGTACTTTTTAAATAGCTAACAAGTTAACAAATTACTTGATATTTTTCCATTTAAAAACATAATAATCTCTCGTCACGCTGTGTATATGACTTTTCCCTTCTCATTACCGATACAGGTCGTTTTCCACATTTAAAGAAATTCTACATATATAATAATCTATTAAAATATAATTCATTAATGTCATATTATGTATGATTAATAAAAACTTGCTTAGGCTTCATGGCTTCGCTTGTTTTTAGCAAAACATGCTATGAGATTGACAGTTTTCAATGGGTACGGTAATGAAAATTTTTAAGGCCTTTTTTTTGTAAAAATGTTTTTTTAACTGTGTTAAACTGTCAGTAAAAGTTTAGAAATTAATGCCTTTAAACATATCATACCTTGCTTTAAATGAATATAAAGGAAATTTGTTGATACAAGTGTTTTTAAGAAACTCACGTTTGACATCTTGAAAGCAAGATTTCGTGAGAATCACCCATTTAGGACTGTTTGATACATACAGAGAGTGTAATGAAGTTTGTCAGTAATGGTGCTTTATTCACAGTGACATCTGCACTGAACAACTGTTGATTTTCTTAAGTTCTCTTTAAGTAAAGACAATTTTAAGCTGGATTTATATACTGACCACAGCTAAAGAAACACTTAAACAGCAAAACATCTCATGAAAGATTGTACGAGTTCATCAATTTCTTCTGTTGTGTTGTGTCTCATATAAAGTCCTGTCCTGTCCCGTCATGTCTAAACCAGCTTCAAAGAGCAAAAAATGTGTGTGTGTGTGTGTGGCAGAAAACTTTTATAACAAAAGTTGTGTATGAAATCACATCACACACTAACAGTTCTGCCTTTATCAACTGCACGGCTCTACTTTGAGCAGAAACATCACAAATGCATCTCATCCTTCATCTCATTGTGTTTTCAACCTGCTGGTTCTTCTCAATAACTCCTGCCCCTCCCCCTGCTCTCCCTTTATTCAAAGGCATTGATCATGCATGCAGAAATTCAGCACGCCCATCGCTGGAGCACTGGGGCGATGTCCTACATACTGCTCACTGAACACACACACACACACACACACACACACACACACACACACACCGAGACCACAATCAAATACACACGAGCATGAAACACACACTGCTGCCATGATACATATGCAAGCAAATTTTCACAAATCGTGGTGTTACAGTCTTACCAGATGAGCTCACAGCTGCCATCATATCTTTTAGCCTAAATGCCAAGCACAACATTTTAGTTATATATTTACTTTATTTCTACTACTATTCTACTTTATTTCGATTCTTGTAATACATGCTAATCGTGTTGTTATCTGTATGAGACATTTCTGCTCTAAATCGCTCTGGATAAGAGCATCTCATAATCCATACATAAATGTAAAGTAGTAGCCTACAGTAAACATTATGAACTTGAACTGAAACTAAAATATAAACTTTTAGAGACACTTTGTAAAACATTAAGTTAAAAACCTGTATAAGCCAACATCTTTCAAATTCTGTTCAAAAAGAGAATTATATAAGATCCACCCAATGTTTTGTATTTCATTTCATTATTTCATCATTTTTTCAAATTCGACTCATTTCCAGCTTTTCAGTAAATGTCCCTCATTGCTCATTTATTTCTGCTTTTGTAAAGATGCTAAATTAGACAGAAAATGACAACAATAACACACAAGGTGCTGTTGTTTATAAGGAACAATGAGTAACTCCCTGAGGAGCACAAATGGTTGTGGTCAGTCTGTCTGCTGGCCCCGCCCACACATGCAAACTACCAATCACCTGCTTCTGACTTCCTGCTCATTCAGTTCTGCTGAAATCAAGACCAATCATCAAACTTCCTCTGATTCTGTGATATTCCTGCTGCTGGGCTACAGACACACCTCACTGGCTTTGCTTTGCTTCATAGACACACACACACCTGCACTCTCAGTAATCTCACTGTGAATGTGTGTAGAATCATTTGCATTGAGCTAACTCACAATTAGCATATCCACAAGAATTTCCACAGACACTAGACAAACCTTCAAAGTCCCCAAAAATTCACTTCTACTCATTTCAGACAAAAACTCAGAACATGATGTTCATTTACTTGATACTTTGCTATTCTATCATCTCTTTTGATTATAAACTTGATTTTTCTTTACAATAAAGCATTCATCTGCACAGAGCACGTTTCAGCTAGCGTACAAAACATGAAAGAGGCCTGGGGGCGGGAACGAGGAGCGCGGGAGGGGCGGGGCAGAGTGCGAGAGTCTGGGGACAAACCAAGCAAAGGGGCGGGGCGCGAGAATGTGTGCAAACCACGCTTGACTCCTCCCCGTCCAGACAGACACTCCCCCTTCCCCCACCCCCCTCGGGCCACCCTCTCTCGAGCTGGAGACTCCGGCTCCCTTTCGGATCTCAGTCCGGTAACAGAGGGACACTGGAATGGACACGGAAGGGAGTCAGAGCAGCCTGTCGTCCTCCGCGCAGGACTCCCCGCACGACCCCTGGTAAAAAATAAACACGCCACTTTCCGTGGACATACAGACACACACAAATATAAGCTGAGAGTTTTGGAGCAGGAGAGAAAGAGACCTCCACAGACAAAAGAGACACGCGCGTGCGAAACACGGACAAATGAAAACAATGTAACAGCGCGGAGTCTGAGTCCTACATTGTTTCTATTTGCCCTCTTTCAGCACGAGCTCTGCTACGTTGTTTTTACGTCGTGTTGTGTTGTTGCGTTGTATTTCTCACCTTTAGAAAGAGGACGATCGTAATGCAGTTAACTTGTTACGTGATAGTGAAGAGGACAAATGTAATTCATTGGACATAACGGCGCTCCATTCATCCGTCGCGCATCAACATGGCCGAAATTCACTTTCCACTTCGTTCAATTCAATTGTCATTGTTTCGTTTGTTACGTGATGTTATTTTGCCATGAATCCATCATGAACAGCCTTTATGGAGACTTGTGGGATCTCTAACTGTGTGTTTTTCATCTTTCAGCAAGATGTTCGTCGGCGGCTTGAGTTGGCAGACGACACAAGGTGAGACACGCGCGAGCTTCTGTCCTGCGTGCTACTTCCACAGAAAACTCCTGCGTTTCTTGTTTTCAACCGCTTTTCAATCGTGTATAGCCTACCTATGTTTGAGTCGATTCGGTGTAGAAACAGAAAGTTATATAGTTCGTGGGTCGTGAAATCAAAGCTTCATGACGTAAATATCTCGCTGCTCGCAGAATATTTCTCGATTTTTACACACCGAGTGTTTACCTGGATTTCCTCGACGTATAAAGTGACTTGCTGGAGATTGGAGGTGAACGCAAGGGCGCGCGGAAGCGACGGAGTGTTTGAATAAACGGGAACGCGCAATGATAGAGCATGAAGAGCACATGCAGCAGATTCAAACAGAGGATGCTTTATCAATGTTTAGATGTATAGATCTCACTTCTGAACTCTGTGTTATAATGTGTGTGTGTGTTGTGTTTCAGAGGGGCTGAATGAGTACTTCTGTAAATTCGGAGATGTGAAGGAGTGCATGGTGATGCGGGATCCGGTTACCAAGCGCTCGAGGTGAGAGTGATGCGCGTAACCGTTGGCGCGCTCGCGCCACGCTGCTGACTTGTTTGTTTGGGTGTCTGTAACTTCTTGTGCCTAATGCGCGTGCACGTGTCGCCCTTTTTCACAGGGGGTTTGGATTTGTCACCTATGTGGATCAAACCGGTGTGGATAATGTTCTGGCCCAAAACAGACACGAGCTGGATTCAAAAACAGTGAGTTCATTGCGTTTATCTCTGCTGACATCCCATCATACACAAAACACACCGAGAATTAAAGTGGTGACGCGCCCCAGTTTTATTTTCACTTTTTTTAAGAGAGAGAGTAACTCAAGTGTTTTGTAACTCACATGTGTGACTCCATTCCGCCATATCTGCGTCTTTCTGCGCGCCACATGAACGCGTTTCTGCTCGTTCTTCGTCACCGGGGCAACGGGGGCGCGCACTGGGGCATACACTTTATAAAACCTTCTAGCATTAACAGATCTTACAGGAAAGTGTTGTGGAGTGTGATTTAATAGCAACCCTGTAGGCTATTCTTGAGGAAGTCATATTAGTACTAAACTCTCAAGTCTTCATTTTGTTTAACTTGTCCAGTGAAATTTTCTTTGCAAGAGACTTGCTGTTACAGACTATAAATATCACAAGATGTATATAAAAAAATCACAGTTTTCTCCGTCACCATTACAGCTTTACAGTATATATTGTTTTGTCACAGCAAGAATTGGCTGTAAATGCCACTGTAGATTATGTATAAATGTGTGAATGTTAAATGATGTGTGTGTAGTCTGTTTTGTCTCTTCGAGCACATTGCACACAGTAGCGTGATGTCTAATGGCTTTATTTGAATAAGCGCTCAGGTCGTGTTTGAATGTGTGAGTCCTACAGCGTCATTCGTGGCTCTTTGTCAGAGATTGTGCGGTTGTGTCAGACAAAACCAGACCCCCTCCATCTCTTGTATATTTGTTTATTGTAATATTTGATATGTGTCGTGGTCTGCTGCTGGTCTTCATGTGTTTACGTGTCTCAGTTGAATATTCAGATACTGGAAAGGATGTTTTCTGGAGGAAGGGTTTGTAGAGCGCTGAGATGCTCGCCTGGCAACACTTTAGTCACAGGGGCCTTCTCATGGGTTCAGTCGCCATGTGGGACTGTCGTCACCATAACAACTTTGTTGGTTATCTGAGATTGAGCACACGGTCCTAATCGCACAAGACATGGTTTGTAATGTATAACAGTGTAAAACAGAGATTTGTAGCATTTAAAACTCTGATCCTGTGCTCATATTCATCAACATTTCACAGCCGTTTTAGTTCTGTTATGTTTCAAAAAATGGAAAAATGCAGTCAAAGTTTGTTTCTGGCTTGTTTTTAACTGGTTTTATTGGATTGTGAAAAGCTTGTGTTGTGTATAGAAAGACGTTTTGCTGAAAAGATTTGGAGTTAAACTGCTCAATAAGAGAGTGCGGCGTATTTGTGTGCATAAGAAGAGTTGACGTTTAACCCAAACTTCAGAAGAGTCAAGTTTGCGTTCATGTGATTACATTTGGTTTTATAGTCGTGTGAAGTGTACAACTAAAACATTTCATGTGACAGGTTACACATGTGAATTTCTCCTCGAGGTTCAAACCCATAACCCTTGTGTTGCTAGCGCAATGTTCAGTTGAGCAACTGGAACACTATTATTCCATGTGTTTGTGAAAACAGATTCTGATGTCTGTAGTGAAACAGGAGGCCTGAAGCTGTGCTGTGTGTGTGTGTGTGTGTGTGTGTTAATGATGTATTGATGGCTCTGAATGCTTCTTTCGGATGCTATGTGAGTCTCTGTTGTGTTAATGTTTCCCTGGGGTCACTGATGATGATGGTGGGGGGTTTGTGTTGTGTTGTTGTGGGTTATTAGGTCACTCCAGCAGGTTCTGAAAGAGCACATATGGAGGAATTCACAAGCGAGAGGAAGCAGTTTTATTAGATTAGACTGTTGTGTTGTGATATTTCTACTGAAGAATGAATGAAGTGTAAAGCAGATGTGTTTATTTGATATATTGATATTTAGCTGCTTGTGTAAAATTGTTCACGTGACTGTAAGCTCTCTCCGTCCGCTCTCATCATGTTCTGTTCTTCTGAAGAGTCTTCTCATGCGTCTTGTCTTGCGATCCATGCGGGGAAATGAAAAGAGGATATCGTGAGACAGACGGAGAGTTTGAGAGATTCTTCGATGAAAAGAGAAAGAATGTACCACGCTGAGAATGTTTTCTCATGAAGAGCGAGAGAGAACAGAAACACGAGAGTTCAGAAATGTGAGGTCATATTGTCAGATCTCTAAAAAATACGGCCAAATTCAGAACAGACACCTTATTTTCTCCTGAACAAAAGCTGAAGTTATTCAAACAGCAGAAAGAAGTCTTGTCTAATGTGGCAGATATAAGATTCAAGTTAAACTCATTACATTTATCATCAGCCTGTAAATCATGTTCAGTTGTGTAGGTGTAGCTTGTATTTTTTTTCTGAACATGTAAGTTTTGACATTTTCGGTGGATGATGTTGCATTGTGTGTGATTTTTGTCTGTTTTTGCACTCAAACCTTTTCAAACTTTTTGTCATTGTGTCTTTTTCAAATGTTTTCTACATGTTTTAAGAGCCCACTATATTCATGTTTTATATCAGAGTTCTGCAACCCTGCTCCTCGTGAGCACACCTGTACCATCTACTCAAGGTGTTCAGGGTTGCTTGAGAATTACAGACAGGTGTGTTGAAACAGGGTTAGAGCTGAAGTCTGCAGGACGGTAGTTCACGAGGAGCAGGGTTGGAGATCCCTGTTCTATATGGTTGGCTTCTGATGTTTAGTGTTCACTTCATAGACAACACTTTCAGTCTGTGTGTTTTCACTTCTGAAACACTACAGTGCGTCTCTTTCAGTCTGTCCACTGATGTCTGACCTTGAATGCAGAAAACCCCTTTATGGATGTGGACTTTTCACATTATTTGATAATGAGTTTGATCAAGTTTGTTGTACTTGCACTTGAAATAACTTTCTTTTTATATTGATCTTCATCAGCTTCTTATCATGAATACAGCAGCAGTTTGTGTGTTCAGTAGTTTTTCATTCAAAGCCGTGATATACTTCTGGTTAAATCTGATGAACTTTAAGATCAGGGGCTTCTTGACTTGATGTTATTATTATTATTATCATCAGTCTGACACCCAGAACATTTCTTTGCACAAATTCTGTTTTTAAATTATTTGTATACTTGAGGTTTGTGTTATGGAGAACTGATGGAAGTGATGAGAGTTCTGTCACAGACCTGCAGTGTGTTATTGGTGTGTGTGTGTGTGTGTGTGTGTGTGTGTGTGTGTGTGAGAGAGCTGGAGAGGTGTGTAGAAAGGAGAATTCCCTGTCTGTAATGAGTATGGATTGCCAAAGCAACTAATCAGATTGAGGGAAATGAATTGGATTGGGTTTCCTGAAGCCAAAACCTCTCCTGAGATTTATCATCATGTCAAGATTCACAGTTTGAGGTTGTCGAGCGTCATTATTGTGCAGTGGTGTAGTTGGTGTTGTTTACTGCTGGGCTGTGACCTCATTGGGGCAGTTGTGGCCTAATGGTTAGAGAGTCGGACTCGTAACCAGAAGGTTGTCGGTTCGATTCTCAGTACCGGCAGGTAACAACTGACGTGTCCTTGATCAAGGCACCTTACCCCCGTTTGCTCCCCGGGTGCTGCAGTGATAGATGCCCACTGCTCCCGGTGTATGTGTGTGTGTGCGTGTGCGTGCGTGCGTGTGTGTGTTCACTATTCACTGGATGGGTTAAATGCAGAGGTCACATTTCGGGTATGGGTCACCATATCTGACAAATAGGTCACTTTCATTGACCCGCTGCAAACATTCACATCATAAACATTTTTTTATTTGTGTATTAGTCACATGCAGGAACAGTCTAGTTTAAATCAATGCTTTAATCAATATGATATAAATAAACAAACAAACAAAAATGTCCAGTACACTAAACACAAGATAATGCTTTCACAATCTGACCTATAGAACAGAATATATTGTATCAATGAGCTTAAATAAGTCCTGGTTTCATTAGTAATTTTTGAAGTATAGTTGTGTAGTTTGGTTTGATGTGTTGGTCATTGTGTAGAGTGAAAGGCGTGTGTTTCATGAGGGTGTGGCCATCTCTCCATCCCATCTGTTTGGGGTTCATCTTTGTCCTCATAATTAATGAAAGCACAGGGGCTTCCTGCTGACACACACACACACACAGCTTTTCACTAACAGGTCTTGTTTTAGACGAGTCTCTCTCTTTTTCACAGTTTTTTGCCTCTTGTATTCATTCAGTTTTTTGTTATTTTGTGCTCATTAATTGCTCTCGGCTCAGAGGAGAGATGAATTACATAGAATAACATGGAAGAAAATACTTTCAGCAGCACTATAGAAATTTGCAGAACTTTGGTCAATGTTCTCCCAAACTTATAAAGAAACGTTTTTGTACCAGCATTTCAAGAACATTTTATCACTGTTATAAGCAAGCAGGCTGAACATGGGAATAATACTGTTACTTCTTGTTCAAGCAGATTTCTTGGTATCTTGACTTTGCTGTGTTTTTGTGTGTGTGTGTGCGCTGTTTGTTTCGTGTGCAGGTTGGGACGTGGTTTGGCATCAGAAGGTGACTATATGGATATGTATGTGTATGTATGTAATGTAGTGATTTTGAAGTGTAGTATTAAACTGTAGATTCTGTTGGGATGGATGTAGTCGGTGTTTTAGATGAATGAAGCGAATAACAGCATGGCCTGTGCTGATAGAAATGATTTCTAGAATTAGGATGGAGATAAACTCATCTAGTGGCATTAGTTCTGCTCATATAGATATCAGACTCGTAGATTTTGCTGGTTGTTAAATAAAGTTTCATGAAGCAGAATTCTGCTGGAAGATTTCTGACACTGATGGAAGTGAACATCATGTATAACCGAATCTGTTCTCATACACGTGTGTTCAGAAGGCATATTATTACATCCGAAATTACCATTTTTCTGTTTTACTTTCTTAACTTTATTTCAAGTGAGCGAGAATTGACTTTCCCCTTTGTGACCTGCTTGTAATGAATTTGATAAAATATTGAGTTTTAATATAATCATGCAGATGATCTAAATCACATTCTTTGGACACAACAAATAAAATATTTAAGCAAAAATGTTATTATTGTTATAACTGCAATTTTCAGCTGTGTTAAAAAACATCCATGTAATGAATGAATAGAGAATAAACAGTATATATTCATGTAGTAGTGATAATACATATCATGAACTCATGTCGTGTCTACAGTAAATAATATATCAGACAGTTTTGCTCATTCACGTCTCTTTTCTGTCTCAGATTGACCCTAAGGTGGCTTTCCCACGTAGAGCTCAACCCAAGGTGAGTTTCATGTCACAGGTGTCAGGTGATGATGTCACAGGTGTCAGGTGATGATGTCACAGGTGTCAGGCGATGTCGTCACACATGCCTTGTTGAGTGTGTACTTTTAAACTTCAAAAAATTCAATGATTTCTCCTTTTTTACTCACGTCTTTTCTGTCTGTCCTACATTGTTTTTTGCGTAAAGCTGCTTTGCAACAATGCAAAATTGTGGAAAGCACTATAGAAATTAATTTGAATAGAATTGAAATTAACATTAAAGTATTTAGCTGTGCTTTACAATTCATTACAGCTTACATTATGATTTTCAGCCTTTCTTTTTCCTCATGATGTTTTTGAGTGACAGTCCTTTTGTGTTGTCAGCTGGTAACAAGAACCAAGAAGATTTTTGTTGGAGGACTTTCAGTCAACACCACCATTGAAGATGTGAAGCAGTATTTCGATCAGTTTGGAAAAGTAAGTTTTTGTTTCCTTTGGTTGTTTGTAATGTCACAGTGTTTGACATGAGCGGGTCACAATGGCACTGTTGTGATTGGTTATTGTTCATCAGGGCTCGTGTGATTGGATAATAATTGTCATGTAAACATGAGCTCATCAATGAGATGCAGTTGAGTTTCATTTATTGGTGAGGGTAGAACATCAAACTCTTGTTTTGTGCTCATGAATTGCTCTCATCTCTCTCGGCTCAGAGGAGAGATGAATTACACAATCCATGATGTTTCCTGAAACAAAAGATTACTGAAAATAAGTCGCAGTTGCTGGATTTCAGAGTTGGTTTGTGTGCACTGAGATTGTTGTGTGTCTGTATGAGAGATCAGAGCGCTGAACACAACAGAGCGTTTATAAAGTGTGTGAGGAGAGAGACAGGGGCGAGCGAGAAGAGAGCGACTGAAGGGTACGAACACAAAGTTTTAGAAAGGACTGACCAAACACTGAACAACAAAGACAAGCATGTCATTTCTTTATTAACACATCATCTATAATAAAAACTGGAACAATATGAAGTAAATGACAAAGTTTGATTTTGTGACCAAGTTGTTTATTTATTGTGGTCTGTAAGAAATTATATGTAAACATGTTGTTTGTGTATGTGTGGACCTTTCTAGATGGGTTTTAATGTCATAGTGAAGATTATTTTTCTGACTGTTCCAGAAAACTTTTAACATGCCAAATTCACAATCATTAAGAAATTCCTCTTTATTTTTGGAAATATTTTGAGAAAAATAGTCAGAAACGGTTTGAAAACATTTCATTTGTTCAGATGAGTAATTGTGTTGACATTTACTGTGGTAAATCATGTAAAGGTGGTAATGAGAGGAGTGATATGAAGGGGGGGTCTCAGAATATGAACTAATCTAATGGAACAGCTGCTGCCCCCCCACCCTCTCCAGCTTGTTTCCACGGTGACCCACTGGCCGTATTGCACACACACACACACACACACACACACACACACACTCTCTCTCACAGACACACACACACACTTAAACATCACCTGATCCATCCGGAAAACTCTCTGTCCTTCATTGTCCTCATCTGTATGAATATGGAATATGATCAGCCTCACAAAAGACAAGAACTGACAGTACAAGAGCCCTGTCCCACAACAATACATATGATGAGAGAGAGAGAGAGACTGAGAGAGAGAGAGAGAGAGAGAGAGAGAGAGAGAGAGAGAGAGAGAGAGAGAGAGAGAGAGAGAGAGAGAGAGAGAGAGAGAGAGAGAGAGAGAGAGAGAGAGAGAGAGAGAGAGAGAGAGAGAGAGAGAGAGAGAGAGAGAGAGAGAGAGAGAGAGAGAGAGAGAGAGAGAGAGAGAGAGAGAGACACACGGTGGGGTGAAGTCAGGCATGAGAGGAGGATTACACAGCTTCACTGGAGCTTTTGTCTGCTGCTCTGTTTCAAGAGAGAAAAGAAAGTTTGATATTGGCAGAAATGTGACTGCTGTGTTTCTATGAAAGTTTAATCTTAAGTTTTGACAGTGCAGATGAACATAATGAAATGTTTGGGTTGGGTTTGGTCGGGTTGGGTTGTGTTGGGTTGAGTTGTGTTGGGTTGAGTTGTGTTGAGTTTGGTCGGGTCGGGTCGGGTTGGGTCAGGTCGGGTTGGGTTGAGTTGTGTTGGGTTGAGTTGTGTTGGGTCAGGTCGAGTTGGGTCGGGTTGAGTTGTGTTGAGTTTGGTCGGGTCGGGTTGAGTTGTGTTGAGTTTGGTCGGGTCGGGTTGAGTTGTGTTGGGTTTGGTCGGGTCGGGTTGAGTTGTGTTGGGTTTGGTCGGGTCGGGTTGAGTTGTGTTGGGTTTGGTCGGGTTGAGTTGAGTTGAGTTGTGTTGGGTTTGGTCGGGTTGAGTTGAGTTGAGTTGTGTTGGGTTGTGTTGGGTTTGGTCGGGTTGAGTTGTGTTGGGTTTGGTCGGGTTGAGTTGAGTTGTGTTGGGTTGTGTTGGGTTGTGTTGGGTTTGGTCGAGTTGAGTTGAGTTGAGTTGTGTTGAGTTGTGTTGGGTTTGGTCGGGTTGAGTTGAGTTGAGTTGTGTTGGGTTGTGTTGGGTTTGGTCGGGTCGAGTTGGGTCGGGTTGAGTTGAGTTGTGTTGGGTTGGGTTGGGTTTGGTCGGGTCGAGTTGGGTCGGGTTGAGTTGTGTTGGGTTTGGTCGGGTTGAGTTGAGTTGAGTTGTGTTGGGTTGTGTTGGGTTTGGTCGGGTCGAGTTGGGTCGGGTTGAGTTGTGTTGGGTTGGGTTGGGTTGAGGGGGAGGTGTTTGGTTGACTCATTAAGAGGCAGATACGAGCAGCTTTCAATAGGAGGGGTTATAGTTAAATGTCAGAGTGTAAATGTGTGTTTGTCAGCGACCTGTCTGGTCTGAGAGTCTCTGACCTTTCTCATGATCATTAAACACATCAGCTGCTGCTCAAATCCCTCACACAGACTCAAACACGTCTGGAGTTTGTGTTACAGGTTGTGTTAAGCCATGAATAACAATCATCTGTGTTTTATTATTTTACCACGCTTACTGTAATGCTGTAACGCTGAAAATGTAATAAATGCTTTATGTGCAGCAAGAGATGCTGAAGTGTTGTGGGTGGTTACTAGGGTGTTGCTGTGCAGTTGCTAAAGTGGTTTTATCACTTATTGCATTCCTTGTCAATGATGAAGTGTAAAACATTTTTTTCACAATAACATGAGTAAAAGATCTTCATGTATAGAAAACATTTAATAAAAAACAAAATTAATTTCCATTCAGTCTTGTTACGTTTGCCTCTTTCACTTTTTCAACCTCTGAATTTGTTCTTTTTCTTATTTTCTCTCTCTGTGTTCTGGAAAGGCTGAGGGGGGGGCGAGTGTAATTCCTTTAATTCTACTTCAGAGTCTCTTTGGAAACCGTAAACTTTAGAGAGTTTGTTTAAATTCTCATCCACTGCTGTCGTCTTTGAACTCAACAACTCATCGAAATTCATTGAAAATGTCTTTAGTAACGACACTTGATGGTTTTGTATGTTTGTCTACAGATAATTCTACAGTACAGCGTTCAGATGAAATCACATTGATATGCAGTTCACACGTGTGCTTCTTTATGTGTGATTTTAAAGAGATTTGTGTCGGGTTTTCTGCTGATGTCCAGTGTAACATCATTTTGTGTGATCTCCCTCTCTGTCCTGTTCTCAAGCCTCAGTTTCTCTTCTTTTATCTCTCTCTCTCTCTCTCTCTCTCTCTCTCTCTCTCTCTCTCTCTCTCTCTCTCTCTCTCTCTCCACTCTGACCCCCCTCGCCCGCCTCGCTCTGCCCCTCCATCTGCTGCTCTCTGTGTTCCTCAGGAGCTTCACAATGAAGCCTCATGCTGTGTAATGACTCCGAGTGTCTCATCTCGCTCTTTTGTGTGTGTTTTGTCTGCAGGTCGATGACGCAATGCTCATGTTTGACAAAACCACCAACAGGCACAGAGGTACAGCTGAGACACCACACGCACGCATGCGCACACACGCACACAGTTGTATTGAGATGCTTGTTGAGTCATATAATGATTGCAGCAGTCAAGTGTGTGCATGCTCATACAGTCACTGTGAGAGATTCATTTAATATCTCAGAGAAACAGATGAGAAATGAAAGAGATCTCCTCCAGTAATAGATGGATTTAGGGTAAGAGAGGTTTAGTGTTGGTTACTAGTTTAGAAGTGAAACACCTGGTGTGAAAGTGGGTGGGCGGAGCTTGTGGTTTTGTCTAAGAGAGTGACAGATGAGTGGGTGTAACGCTAAAGAAAGGCTTGGAGTGGGACAGGTGAGGGGAATTATCTCCAGAGGCCTGGAGTGATCTACACAAACACACCAACATGTGTCCATCATATTACATTCATAACAGAAGAATATATGTACACTGATCGAGTACAGTGAGGTTTAATGTGAAATATAAATGTTCACCCACCCCTCCTGAAATCACTCTCTGCAGGGTTTGGCTTTGTGACCTTTGAGAATGAAGATGTTGTTGAGAAGGTCTGTGAGATCCACTTCCATGAGATTAACAACAAGATGGTGAGTATTCTGCACTGCGCGCACACACACACACACACACAGAGAGAGAGAGAGAGAGAGTGTGAGTATTGAGAGTATTTTCTGTGTGTGTGATTGATTGATTGAAGGTGGAGTGTAAGAAAGCTCAGCCGAAGGAAGTGATGTCACCGGTGGGGACGGCACGCGGGCGCTCTAGAGTGATGCCCTATGGGATGGATGCTTTCATGTTGGGAATCGGTATGTTGGGTAAGTAAAAGAACACAAACATGAGCTGATGAGACGATACTGCACCCTGCTGTTCACAACACACAACTACATCTACATCAACACTGGAGATCACGGAGCACCAACTGTGTTGAAATAGAGCAGCTTACAATAAATGTGACACTGTGAGATGAGAACAGCATTCAGCACAATCAACACAAGTCATTCTGAAATAATACTCAATTATAATCCACAGACATCTTCATCTCTCAGACAGTTAACTAAGGGCCAGATTTACTAAAGGCTCTTTTGGCATAAAAAACTCCCCCAAAAAAGCATGTCTTTAACCCTGCGCTCATTTGCGCAGCTCTTGGTAGATTGGGTTGGTCATTATGGGAATGAGATATTGCGCCTGTGTTTTTTTATGTGCACCTTGTTAGTAAATCACCCACTGAAATTTCCACTCCCATCAGTGCTTTTTTTGCCCTGTTTAGTAAATCTGGCCCTAAATCTTTAAATAACCCTTTCAGAATGAACCAAAATCATTTCTAATATTTCATAAATATCTGTTTTATTTGAGCTTTGATTCATAACGCACTTGTGGTGTCAGTAGTAAGTGTAGAATGTGTTTGTCATGACTCTCAGGTTATCCCGGATTCCAGACGGCCACGTACACCAGTCGCGGATACACGGGAATAACACCAGGATACACCTATCAGTTCCCAGGTGAGCTTCTCTTCTGTTCTCTTTCATTCAGTTTATCTCTGTTTTTGTGTAGATAGAACTGCATGTGTGTGTTGTCAATCTGCTTTATTCGCTGTGCCTAGAATTCCACTTAGAGCGGACGCCCCTTCTGACATCCTCACACCCACCAGAGATCACAGGTCAGT
This sequence comes from Oreonectes daqikongensis, assembly GCA_026939265.1. NCBI lineage: Eukaryota > Metazoa > Chordata > Actinopteri > Cypriniformes > Nemacheilidae > Oreonectes > Oreonectes daqikongensis. Next base: position 18,823 of record JAOTQM010000641.1, on the reverse strand, counting down.
CCCTCATCACACACACACACACACACACACACACACACACACACACACACACACACACATATATAATACATGAGTTATTTCATGGACAGAATGACCCACCACCAAGAATCAGCACCGTAGCAACAACCCATTTCACATGTTGTCTAAAGAACAAACATTTCCTAAGAGGAAGCCATGTTGAATAACTACTGATCTGAAGTGTGTGTGTGTGTGTGTGTGTGTGTGTGTTTGTGTCACAGCCATTCCACTGACAGCGTATGGACCAATGGCAGCAGCTGCAGCCGTGGTCAGAGGTATGAATTCATCACATGGTCTTATGTTTGATGTTTAGGCTCTTCTCATTTACATTTACGCTTTTGGCAGACGCTTTTATCCAAAGTGACTTACATTGCATAATACTATACATTTGTTTCCGAGTATGTGCGATCCCTGGGATTGCGAACCCATGACCTTGGTGTTGCTAGCGCCTTGAGCTCTAACCACTGAGATACAGGAAAGCTCGTATGTAAAAGTTTCTCTGAATATTTTTCTCACAGGCTCCACACCCTCACGTACCGCTGGATTCCTGGGCACCAGCAGCCCTGGGCCAATGGCAGACCTGTACGCAGCAGCCAATCAGGATTCAGCGGTCAGTAGCTATATCAGTGCGGCAAGCCCCGCCCCCAGCACAGGGTTCGGACACGGCCTCGGGGTGAGCAGAATTACACACACACACACACACACACACACACACACACACACACGTGTTTATAAATGTAACTGTGTATAAAGCTGTTTCAGGTTCAGTTTATCAACAGCATCTGTGACGTGATGTCCATTTCAAACAGAAAGCATGACTCGTACATGTGAACATGAACATGTTTCTCTCCTTCAAGGGTCCTTTGATTGCCACCGCATTTACCAACGGTTACCACTAAAGACCACCGACTGGACGTCCAGCGCCGGACGACTGATGATGATGTCACGAGCATCTGCGGTCCCTCCTATTTCATTTTCTCTTTTCTCTACTAACATCACCTTCTGTTTCTCCAGCCATGTGTTTGTCATCAAAAAACATGAGGAAAGAACACAGTCAAAATAATGTTGTTTGATTGTACACGAGAAAACGTGCAAGGAATTTTATACTCCACCTGTTTTTATTTGACAAGTTTTCCCTATTTCTTCTGTTGTTTTTGCTGAATGGGTTTTTAAAATGTTTTCCTGTCCTCATGCTGTAATGGATGGAGTGATCGGGAGTGTTTTTATTCATGTTTAAACATTGAGGTTCATAACTAATGTAAACAACAATGAACAGATTTACTACACAAAAACACAGGACAAAAATGTATATTTTGGTACGTTTTTAAATACGCAGCATTGGTAGAATTGTTATGAAGCGCCGTAAGCTGAAAGAGTTTATATTTTTTGCAAAATTTGGTTTTTACGTGCGGGGTCTTGATTCATGATGAAATGAACAGTGTGTGGAAATCCATCATAAATGTGATTTACAGTCATGTCTCATGAATGAAGCTCAATGTCTGTAGATACTGTACATATCTCATTGGGTTTCTGGGTAAGTTAGGGAACTTTTAAATCTGACTTCACTTTTTCTGCGACTCTCATTGGACTGCTTACTTTGTTCCAAACTCTAGTGTGCTGTCTACATAGACAACATTTAAACATCTAAACTATTACTTGTGCGCGTGTGCGTGAAGCATTTGATATCAGTCTCTCATGACATGAGCGCATTATGAATATGAGCAATATTCTCTCTTTTTTTATCTGTGGATGTGAGCAATAAACGGTGAGGTTTGGTCACTAGTTTTTGGAACAAAGTTTTTGAGCTCAAATAACTGCAGAACATTTTCATGATGAACGCATTCAAGTGTTTGTTACTTTGTGCATGTGACACAAAATACGATATATCAAATGTATTTTGTAGAATTAAGATGACAAACAGTTTGTCAGGTACATTCTTCGCTTTTCTCCGTTTCTACTGATTCTTTGTCAGTTTTCAAGAGTTTTTTGTGAAAACTGTTTTTAATGTTTGCTATCATTTATAAAGCGGTAAGCCACATTAGAGAACAAAATATGGTTGTGTTTTCCTGAAAGGTTTTTTGGGAAAGGACACAGCCCACACTGAAATCCATACAGTGGGAGGAGAAGAGCGGCTGCTGGGCTTCTCCTCATGCTGATGTTTGGACATATATATTATATATATAAAATGTTTTGCGCAGTGTAACGCTAATGTAAATTTCTCTCTTTTTTTGGACGGTACAATGCTGTTTTTTTTCAATGAAGGACAAATGTTTAAAGCAATGTAATGTGAGCGCTGTTACATCTCTGTTTTTGTTTTGCTGTTATGCGCGCGAGTGTAGGCGATTTCTTCCCGTGTGTCGTGTAGACTGAAGACTGAATCTGCTGTAAACATTTCAATCATATTTCCAGACTCACACACACACACACACACACACACACACACACTACATATACATATACAGCATCATTTGAAATTGGTTGTTTGATGGGTTTGTTGTTTTGTGTTTATACTCAGATGTTGATGTGCGGTCTTCCATGTGATATGAGCAGCCGTGACTGCAGGTTTATCCTCTGTCTCATGAAACTACTGCACCACACGCACTGGAACTATTTAACCAACAAAAGCAATAAGTTATTTTTTAAAACTGGAGTAATACTAAACTGTGGCATTAAAATGTATTTTTCAGAAGAGAAGCGCTATTTTTCAAGACCTGTTTTAACCCCTGATTTTAACAGTACTTGTTGATGTTTGTTTGGATGATTTGTAAAAGGGTTGGGGCTTTGGGATCAGTAACAGAACTGGAAAGCATCATTGGGAGGTGCTGTGTCCCCACGGAGACTTGCGTCATCACTGTGACCTGATGCTCATATTCGCTGGCCCACTGTCCGTTTACTGTATTTTTTTATTTTCCACCTTTGGAAATGTTCAAATAAAAGATCCTAATAAATTATTTTAAAGCATTCCATCTGATGGACTCGGTCATGTTTTTTGCACATTTGCAGGATGTAACAGTTCAATGTGTTTCAGTCATGTGCAGAATATGAATTCTTTCTCTGTAATGTACATTTTAGTTTAGTGTCAATAAGATTCAGATGAGGAAAAATAAGTAATCTTCTGCTATTTAGAACATTTTTCACCTCATGAATGAATTTATATGAAAATGTTTGAATTTGCAGATCATATGAAGGCTCCAGGGTTTAAGAGCAGAAGTTGACTTTCTCTTTGAGCAGTGATGTTTGTGTGTGTGCCCCATAACACACACCTGATACCCTGTGACCCCAATACCGCACACACACACACACTGCTCCTCGTGTCACTCTGTCTGTCATTAACTCAGTTTATGTCATTGCAAACACTTTGACACAGAGCATCATAAACATGACATACACAGCTCTGGTGACGTGGAATGTGTTCATGGGAATATGTGGTCCATATTTTCCCCCCGATCCTCTTACCCACAGAGACCTGAACCCCTAACCCCCCCCACCACCACCTCCCGAAACACTCTTCATCTTACGTCTCATTTACCTCGTCATTCTGTCTTCAGCACGTGTACTTCATTTTTCATCCATTTCATCAAGACTTTTTCTCCAGAAGGTTTTGTCAGGTCTGTCAAAATGCCTCTGAATGGCTCACTGTCAGATGTGAAGGGTTCACTGGATGGAAATTTGGATTTGTATCGAACCTGGTTTGGCCCTGCGACCCAGCGTCCTCCTCTTAAAAATTACCTGCTGTTAACCATCCTCACCTGTTTCTGTCCCGCGTATCCCATCAACATCCTCGCCCTGGTCTTCTCTATAATGGTGAGCTGTCTGAAAGTGTGTGTGTGTGTGTGTGTGTGTGTGTGTGCGCTGAAACAACACAAGATTTTGGGATTTTATCTGTCATCATTAATAAAGGTTATAACTGAACAGAGCGATACCTCTGATCACACAGGAAGTGGACTTTCATAAACAAGTGGACAAATCTTATTACATGGGAAAAATTCCATCAACTTACACAGAGAAAGTGGATTGGTGGGGTATTTGTAGAACGGGATATCACAGACACCTGACGTTGCTTCTTTTGGCTTGGGTAGTACGTTCACATACAACACCCTAGCAACAGACATGTAACTGCATAGCAACAGACTAACAATCACATTGCTGTGCATGTAACCTGTGATGTCACTGTGAGTTTCATTTAATCACACATTACATTTCTGAAATCATCATCAGTAATGATGTCATATAGTTACAACTGGAATATTTATCACATATATTCAAAACATTTTATTACTCTTATATTTATATGATATGTGTATAGAAATATGTTATATATGTTCATATTCTCGTATGGTGACAAAGTCTCTTTTGTTGTTTTATGTAGTTCTTTGTCATTTCTGCTATGTTGAAAGTGTTTGTATGTGATAAGAGCAAACTCTCAACTCAACTCAAGTTTATTTATATTAAATATGTATATTTATATATTTTACAATTTTCATTGTTACAAAGCAGCTGTACACATAAGACAAAATGACTATAAGCAAAACATTACATTTGTAAAAGGAAAGTAAGTACAACATATTGAAAGATTATGATACACACACACCACACGCTCATCAAACACACACACGCACGCACGCACGCACACATACATACAAACACACACACACATGTGCATGAACACACGCACGCACGCACACATACATACAAACACACACACACACACACATGCGCACGAACACATGCACACACGTACGTACAAACACACACACACGAACACATATAGGAAAAAGAAACACAGGCAACATACACAAACTATAAATTCCTATATGGAGTATAAAATAACTACGTAGAATGATTACATTTAAAATGGTATTAATAAATGCAAAAACATTCTAGAGCTGATGTCAGCAGCCCCCCCAGTCGGGCAAATAGTGCAAAACAATATGCAAACTCTATGTGATGAGGTCCATGAAAATGATCAAATAAATCATTTTTGACATCTGTAGTAAAAATGCAGAAGGGTAACGGTTTGATTATGGTTTAGTGTGGGGCTGTAATACAAAAGTCTTGATGACTACATGTACACGTGTCAATATAATAGAGGTGTGTTGACTGCAGTTGGTTTTGTGTGTGATCTATATGAAATGTGTTTTGTCTTTAGTCCAGAAACAGTTATGAGCAGGAGGATTATGAAGGTTCAAGGCGTTTAGGAAAGATGGCTCTGTATGTGTCGATCGCCTCCATTATCATTGGCATCATCATCATCACCATTTTTTGCGCTGTGCATTTCACTAAGGTACCCCCCCATCCCCATCCCCTAACCCTACACCTAAACCTAATAATCACACAAACATGTGCAACACATTAGATTGAACTTTTTGAACAAATTATGAGCCTTTTTATTTAGTGAGGACCAGCAAAATGTGCCCACAAGTGGGTTGTAATAATAATTTACTGTATAACTGAGGACATTTGGCCCTCACTAATATAACTAAACCTGTACACACACACACACACGCACGCACGCACGCACACACACACACACACACACGGTTTACTCAAACCCTACAGCACTACTGCATATATTGTATATTTCAATCCCGTTATAGATGACGACTCGTGATTTGTATCTACAAAACAGAGATTTTCGTGTAACAGGTGAAAGGACAGCCCTGTAATGTGTCTTTGTGTTTCACTTTGTTCAGAAAGATGTTTAGGCCGATGACACGAGTGTTGTCCTGCGATCTCATCATCAGAAGATTCGCTCAGACGTCTTTCAGATGGTTTCTGTGCAGACATCACCTACCTTCAGCATCTCCATCTGTACATGAGAAGAGTCACAATGAGGCAGAGGGCGGAGCTTCATCCATGATGTCATTTCTGTCAATCACGACGACAGCTTTCATAATATTGTAAAGATGAAACTGTGGAAACGAACCCAAATGTTGAACTCTGAATTCAATATAATGCACTTTACACTATAATTTATTTGAATTCATTAGATGATTTCATATGTAAATAGGAAGAATGTTTGGCTTTTGTGAAATTCTAGATTTATGTATAAAAACGAAAAAGATCTTTTTATATCGGCTGCTTGTGTTTGTGAAACACATCAGTTGTATCCGAGTTTGAAAATTGTCTTAATTTGTTATTTTGTTGTTCAGTTTGTTTATGTGTTGTCTTTTCCATTTCATATATAAAATAATAACACAAGAAATTTGAATATACTCTGCAATATTTGTAAATGAGGTATACATCTGTTCAATAATTACATTGAAATATTACAGTAAGTGTTTTAAATCCTGTCTAAATAAGATTTGTGTGCGAGCTGATGTGTATTTGGATATGTGTGTGTTATATATAGCATTGGATAATGTCAGAGAGTCCAGCATGTTCTGTTCAGAGGTCACATGACACACAAGAGCTGGATCAGCACTCTCTCACAAACCAGTAAACATCACACCACCACTTAAAACCAATTTGCTCAACCCATTCACACAGATTGTGTCAGTATGGAAGCCGGGGATCAGGTTAATAACTGCATACGTGAGAAAACGGGTCATGTTCTCGGTCCTCGGAATGAAACTAACAGCAAACGGCGAAACATTTTTCTCTACGACAAAACTCTCGCTCACAAAACATTTCAACAGAAGACTGATGATGAATAATTACAGTTATGAGAAAGAATATCATGAAGGCACACTGAATTCAATTCTAATTGATTTCTATACACTTTCTAGAAAAAATGAAAAGTTGACTTCACTTCATTTTTGGCCAAGTAGTTCCTCAACTAACTCAATTAACTGAGTAATGTCACATGACTCTCAACTGAAAAAAAACCAATCAAATTTCTGACTTCACTCATCTATGGACTTGGTTGACCCAACTCAAACGAATATGTTTTTATATAACTTTATTATATAATTGTTCTTTTATTTTCAGACCCACACTGAACATCAAACATAGTAACAATGATCAAACATCAATATAGCCAGCACACTAAAACAGCAATTGAATTGAAAATGCTGCAATGCATGCTGGTAACGTTCAAACACTAGAATTGTTTGTTAAGATTACACAGTTTGGCAAATTGGTCCAAGTTACTATCACTTAAATATCGACGTACAGTCAACAAAAGAATCTTTGTTAGTAGCACATTTACACACATTTTGTTCAGGATACTCCAGATAATGCAATCTTCTACTTCTACTAAAAAGTCTTTGTTCAAGTTACTTTATTACCTTTGTTGGGCGAACAATTTGAAGTTTACAGTGCTTTTCACAGTTTCAGCAAAGTTAAAAATAATCTTCTAAGAAAATGTCTTCAAAATCAAAACAAATATATTATTTGGCATAAAGAACATGAATTTTATGGCCATTAGTTTCATTTTTGCACTTTACAACTAACTTTAGTTTCTCAGTAATGTTCCTGTAGCACACACAAGTGGTTGTGCACGGAGGTCGCAACTGCAGCGTTGTTAAGGTTAAACTAATAAAATGAATGCCACGTAAGTCCCTTTGAATAAACATTTCTGCCAGATGCAGAAATGTAAATGATAGAATTGTATCAAAGCAGATGTGAGATGAACTTTAACTTTTAAGCTGTTTTGGTGAACAATTCTTCACTTGCCACCAATTTAGCCAGCATGTCTGCTTCATGCATAGCAGATTATAAACAGATAATACAGCTGTTCATCAGTAAACTGTCCCTACAACATTAATATGAGTAACAGACAGTTTAACACTGTGGGTTTCATCTTCCTCTGGTGGTGATAGTCTCCCTTTGTGTGGGTGTTGATCTGCAGGGATTAGTGTACACTTGGCTATTAAAAGTTGATTTGAGGTCACCAGTTCTGGATGTGAAGTATTGTGAAACTGACTAAAGAGAAGCGCTTTGATATTGACTTTATGCATCATGAATGTGACAGATGAACAACACCAGGCTCCAGGATGGATGGACGCATATTTATTTATAGACACAGAACGAACACTTTTATTATCTACATTCTGCCGAACACGTGAGGAGACGCAGGACATTACTGTAGTGACGTCAAAGGTCCAGAACGAGGCCCGGATGTTATTGTTACTTAGTCTACTCATTTCCTCCGTCCTCGCTACAAAACAAGTACACTATCGACCCATCACTAAATATTATCACCTTTAAAGCCAATAAACGGTACAAATATAAATAATTTAGACGTAATTCCTGTTACTTTACTCTCTAGAGGTCTACGATGTTCAGTGTCTATAGTCACTTGAAATATTCTTTTACAACATAGAAGACAACGACTTCTCAATGGACAAGAATTGAAATGACCCATCAAAGTCGCTTTAAAGAGAGTCATCGCACGTGCTGGTCATGGTTGCTGCTATTTCACTCATATGACACCAAGTCCTGTCTAACTAGCTAACACTAGCCTACATAAAACTACAAATATGACACCGGACATTACCAGTAATATCAGTAATAGGTTGCTGCAGCTAGTGCGCATGCACACACAGGTTAATCCCTGACATCGAACAGAATTACCTGTAGTGCCTGAAGCCACCGAGCGCCTCCTGGAGGAAACGAACATCACGTGTCACACACTCACGCGCGCGCGAGAGAGAGAGCTGAAGTAAGTGCTGAACATCTTCATCATGTCTCTGTCTGGATCTCAGTCTCACGATGATGCTCTACATGGTAAGATAAACCTCACATTCACTGCATCACACACTGTTTCAACAGGGCAACATTTCTTAACAATCATGAGGAAGTCAACTAGTTTAAGTGTACAGTACAATATGACTGATTTGTCTGTATTATTATGTAAACACCGGGAATAGGGTTTACACATGAGAATGAGATCAGTGTCTGTGACAACCTCACCTGCTCATGAAACAAAACATACTGTACATGTGTTTATAAATGCTTTTAGTCATTGAGGGCACTTGTGTCACGCATGCGCGCGCACGCACACACACACAATGTACACAAACATAATCTGTTATTATACTGCGATGACTGAATGTGTGTGTGACGTGTCATTGTCTGCATATGTCATACTGCACTTCCACATCTCTCTCCAAAAAAACATGTCCAAAGACATCAGACAGAGAGAGAAAGGTGGGGGGGGGGGGCTTGCTAATCTCTAACAGAAATAAAGTGCTTATGTAAGAGAGCGATTTGTTTGGCAACAACACATATCCGCACATGCTCATGACAACAGTCAGATAGCCACAGTATAAATAAAATCCTAAATCTGTTGACATACAAACTTTAAAAAACTGTCCCACATCAATGTTTTTTTGTAACAAAATGCAATGTTTACTTCACAACGTTTGTCTCCACAAATGTACAACATTATAACTGTTATAACATTATAGCTGTGTGTCGTGTTGTCAACTCTGAAAACATCACATTATTTTCATTATATCATTTGACAATGTCTTTGGATGAAGGTGTTTGCTGCTCAATGAATGAATGTAAATGTCACGTAATGAGAATATAAAAACAATGTGTTCAGTCAGCGTCAGTCATATGAAGTGTGATTTCAGGCTCTTGGGTTGATCTGGAGGGTCAGAGAACATCAGGACCACCAGACGGCAGCACAGCATCAATCCTTCAGAGTGACATGGAGAGAATTTTACTGGATGCTCAGTTAGAATGTGAGAGAAGTCAAACTGAAAGGTTTGTGTTTCATGTTCTGTTTCATTTGATTTCACTCAGTTTATGTTAACATTAGAAACATGTCTCAGTGTACTGCAGTTCACCCTGTGTGAATTCCTCCACATGACAGAAACTTTTCAAATGTGATTTTGTTTTAATATCTCAGTTGTTACTTCAACAACAAAGCGAGCGAATGAAGACTGCTTCCCAAAGACTCTCAGTAGAGATCTCAACAAGGTCTCGAAGTGTGCTCAAGTTTCCAAACATTATACAGTCAGAGTAGATGGAGATTCATCTAGTCTGCATGACTTATTTTGTATCCAAATGTAAAACGAACAGACGATAAACCTGTGAAATGATGCAGGAGAGATCAGTGAGTTCAGTTTTCTGTCTGAATTCAGTCCTCCACAGAAAACATCCGGATCTCCTAAAGCAGCCAGCGAGGACGGCAGCAGCAGCACAGACTGTGTTACTATACAGGTAACATCAAGAAGAGCACGCACGCACGCACGCACACACACACACACACACAGGATTTTTATTCTGACAAGTAAATGTTTATAAATGTTCATCAGATGTTAATGCTGTCAATGACCAAAACTTTGGATTGATTTAAAGGAACAGACTCAGCATTCATTCATAGGGCATGTTGCATTCTCTCTCTCTCTCTCCCTCTCTCCTCTCTCTCTCTCTCTCTCTCATCATCTCTCTCTCTCTCTCTCTCTCTCTCTCTCTCTCTCGATCTCTCTCTCTCCTCCTCTCTCTCTCTCTCCATCTCTCTCTCTCTACTCCCTCTCTCTCTCTCATCTCTTCTCCTCGATCTCTCTCCTCTCGAGATCTCAGCGTCAGATCTAAGAAGAGGTCTCTCAGCCTCTGCATCGACTCTCTCTCTCTCATCTCTCTCTATCTCTCTCTCTCTCTCTCTCTCTCTCTCTTCTCTCTCTCTCTCCTCTCTCTCTCTCTCTCTCTCTCTCTCTCTCTCTCTCTTTAGGGGTGGTTTGATAAAATCACGTTTAAAGGTTGAGTTTGCTTTTTACAATTTGAAAATAGAGACTTTATAAGTGCGGTATTAATAACTGCATTTGTGAAGTTGATTATGATGACTCCCTGAGCGTTTATCTATGATAATGTTTGGATTCATAATGATGTTTTTATTGTTGTTGATCATGACTATTTTTGTTTGTTTGTTTGATTGTTTTTTCTCTTTCCTTCTCTTTTTTTTTTCTTATAGAAATACATACATATAATCATGTATGGTCTTAAAAGGGTATTTGTTTTTTAAATAATTTTTTCTGGTGATTAAAGAGAGTCAAACTCTCTCTCTCTAAAGATTTTGTAACTTTGCATAGCACTTTTCATATTATTGCACTGCATTATTATTTATCTCATGTCTGCTAATGTTATGTGACGTCTTCTCTCTTCATTTGTGTGGCCTGTAACAATAAATCTACCCACACATCTCTTTTTCTCTCTAGTCAGATGAGAGTGACAGAAGAGTGAGTACTGAATGGGTTTGGGATTGGTCCAGTCGGCCAGAAAATCTTCCACCAAAGTAAGAGCCTCAAGAGAAAAATCAAGAGAATCATTACATCAGTTACAGCTGGTGTGTTTATCATGATAGGAAAAAGTAATGATTTTTATACCGTACAAACTGTATATTCTATTCCCTAACCCTACACCTTAACATAAAGATCATAGAAAACATTTAGCATTTTTAGATTTTCAAAAATTATCATTATGTACGATTTATAAGCTTTTGTGCCCCTGGAGACTTCAATATTGGTCCTTACGGTGACACGAGTCCCCATGAGTTGGTGCATTCAGGTTTACATCCCCATCGGCATATAAAAATAAATAAAAAAGTTTTTTGCACTTATGTATTGTTGTTCTAATTGCTTCTATTGTTTACCTCATTTGTAAGTCGCTTTAGATAAAAACGTCTGCTAAATGACTAAATATAAATGTATAAGAAACACAATCTGGTGTAATGTATATAAAAGGTTTAATGATGTGTAAATCTCAGATAATAGTTCAAATAGACTTACAGCAGTTTAACACACTAAAGATGGAAGACCTGAAAGACCTAACCACATGACAGAAATTGATCTCTGCATTCACCTACTCGAGTCTTAGAGAAGATCATTTCAACACTTCACACCCCGAGTCCAGTTTGTGTAGAGATGATCTCAAAGCAAATATCACCACAGTTTTAAAGAGAAACTGTGAATGAAGTGAGATGCAGGTGTTGATAGGTGAGGTGAAATCTACATGAACCGTAGAATAACACTGAAGTGAAGTACAGTCTCACGTCGTGATTGTGAATCTGTTATTGTGTGTTTGTGTGTTCAGGGAGTTTGTGTTTCATCATCCTAAGCAGTCCAGTTCTCTGAGTGTGAGGAAGACTGAAGTGATGAAGAGAGGTTTGTTTTCTTCAGACGTGCTCCTCATCCTCCTCCCGTCTCTGCTCGCCTCTCATGCTCTGACGCTCGGTGTGGGGTGAGCGCGCTGTCATTTACGGACCATACGATACCATACAAACAGTGTCAGAGTATCTCATGTTGTGACTTGTTTTCAGAATATACATCGGGAAACGTCTGGCGTCCTCCTCCACCAGCACGCTGTAAACGTGACCTTCAGAAGCTCTAGAAGTCTAAACAAGTTAAATCTGTCTGTCTTCCTCAGCTTTTGTGTTTGTCTTTCTGAACTAGTTGTAGTTGTTTGCATTTATTGTCAGGTTTCATAAAGAATTGTGTGTTCACTCAAATACAGTTAAATCACTACAGGAAACAGAAATAAAATGTAATGACGTAATGTAAATAAAGGTCCCCTTTGACCAACAATACAGACACTCGGCATTCACTCGCGAGACCAAATAAAGTGTTATCAGTCTAACGTGAAATAATTTTAGTTTGAGGTTAATATTTATAGATGTGTGTCCTTTTGTTTGATAAGTCAGCTCAGGTATGAAGCAAAAAACAATAAAACTTAATATTGTGTGTTGAATAGTTGAGGCAACTGGAGCTAAGCAGTTTCCTTGTCAAACTTGAGGCCATTGCACACAGAGTCCGAAATGTTCGTATACGTTATTTCGTATTCGTCATCCTAAAATTTTGTCGGCTCTGAAAAACACCTTTTGGTCACAAATTTTGGACACAAATTTTAGACTCTATGTGCAATGGCCTTTATTCTTATTTTAACATCATTAAACATCAATTTTAAACTTATCGCCTGGACTTTTGTATTACTTAAAAAATGTTATGATGCTTGTATCACTAACAGAAAAGTAGATCTTTTGCAGCTCATGTTGTGTACAGTACCATATAACACAATGTAAATATCAAGGTAAATGAATATGGTAATATTTTTCAAAAACCTGTATCACTGTATTGTGGTACTGCTAATGTACTACTGTTTTTAAGGGACTGCTGGATAAATAGATATCTGTAAATTACACAACATATATTCTGTATCCCCTGAAACACATTTCAGTAAGACCAAATGCTAATGCTTATATAAATAGAGGACTTAAAAGTGGGATTACCGTTTTTTTAAATGCTTTAGAAAACTGTCGGCCGAGTACCACAACAGCAGTGCCTGAGTTGCACAGCATGTTTGAGAACGGATCAATGAAGTTCCTTTTGCTTAGTAGTTGGTTGATTTTGTTGTCGATTTCAAATAACAACAACAGTTTTCAGAAATCGCTAAGAATGTTTTGTACAGTAAAAGTTTTGACATGTGGCTCCAGATAAACAGTTTGAGTCGTTATCGATTTTACTTGAAGTCACTGCGAGTCTGTTAGTGTTTTATCTGAAGTGTTTGATTTAATGCAGTTTTTACTGAAGTTAAGCATGACATCATCAGCGTGCTGTAACGTAACAACATTGAAAGTGTATGGAAAGCCATTTGGGCAAATATTTCTTTAGACATGACTTGTACGCGTCATTGTGCCCAAAGACATAGTTTCGTGTACAGACGTCTAATGAAGAATTTGACCTGTCGACCTGGAACAGCGAGTTAAGGTAAAGTGGCCGTTCTGAAGGCCAGTGTCAGCGATTTGAACTTGAAATCACATTACATGGGTGAATGAACACCTGCTGCATTCTGGATCATTTGCAGGGTCTTGACTGTATTGGTTGAAAGGCCGGCCAGTAGAGAAGTGCAGTAGTCCAGACTTGATATGACCAGAGCTTGGACTAGAAGCTGAGAGGCATAATCTGACAGGAACGGTCTGATTTTCCTGATATCGTAAAGCACGTACCTGCATGTTTGAGTGGTTGCTGCAATGTGAGAGGAGACTTTCAGCTGGTTGTCAAACATCACCCACAAGTTCCTCGTAGACTTGGTTGGAGCTATAGTTGAGGATCCGAGCTAAATGATGAAGTGGTGTTCAAGTGATGGGTGGGCTGGTATAACATGGAGTTCTGTCTTGGAAAGGTTGAGTTGGAGGTGATGCTCTTTCATCCAAGATGAGATGTCCAGAAGGCAGGCAGAGATATGGACAGAGATGGTGGGGTCATCTGACTTAAAAGAGACGTAAAGCTGCGTATCATCTGCATAGTAATGGTAAGAGAACCCATGTGCCTTAATAATTGGACCCAGGAAGTTGAGGCAGTAGTGACTGAGAGATAGCCTGGACGGGTCGAGAGGACAGGTGGTGGGCCGGGTGGAAAGAAGAATTTTGGAGACATCAGTCTCTGTGAGAGGAGAGAAAGAATGAAGTTGGGATAGCAAGGTGTAAAGAGAGATCTGGGATGTTTTGAGCAGAGACGTGACTTCTGATGGTGTCCACTTTATCAGTGAAGAAGTTTGCAAAGTCCTCAGCAGTCAGTGAGGTATTGGGGGGAGGTGGAGGGGAACAGAGAAGAGAGGAGAAGGTTGAGAATAGTTGACGGGGGTTAGACGCATTTTGGATTTTGTTTTGATAGTACTCAATTTTAGCTGCAGATAAATCAGTGGAAAAGGAGTTAAGAAGATACTTTGTGAGGTCAACAGGGTCTCAAGTCACTTCCTCTCCGCAGCCCTTAGCTTGGTCTGATGGTCACGAAGAGCCTCAGAAAGTCAGGGCCAAGAGGGTGTTGGACGTGTAGGCCTAGAGGTGAGAGGGCAGACATTGGCAAGACAGGATGTTAATGTTGTACAAAGACTGTCTCTGTAACTTGTAAAAGGGTTGCAGTGGGTAGGGAGGAGGACACAATGGATGAAAAGCAGGCGGGAGAGATTAGGGCCGGGTGGTGAGATTGCAGGGAGACTTACAGTGAACTGGATAAAGAATCAGGATAAGATCTAGCTCTGTGGGTGGGAGAGGTGTTGGTCTTATGGAGGTCAAACGAGGCGAGAAGAGCTAGAAATTCAGCTGCTTGTGGTTTGTCTGGTGGATGTTGAAGTCACCTAGCATTACTAGAGGAGTGCCATCTTCAGGCATGGAGGACAGTAGCATGTCAAGCTCTTCTAAGAAGTTGACCTGGAGGGTGATAGATGACAACACAATGCATTTTTGATAGATAAGTGACATCATCATTTACGTAATCACGTGTCATTCATGCGTGACATTGCACGTGGTCCTGTGTCATTCATTTCTCCATATAGGTAAGCACTATCTAAATACACATCATAGTGACTTAGACAAGGAAGAGGGCATTTCAAATTACAAAAGCTAGAGAAACTATGGCTTTAAAACTGCAGACACATTCTTAAAAACGTTCACTGGCAGCTGGCACACACAAAAATCCTCTAATTCACTCTAGTGTTTACTATAGTATAGTAATGTCTAGTGATAGTAATGCAGAAATGATATTTTTTCATTGCAGCATTCTGTTGTATTAACTATTGTGAAACTGCAGTAATACAGTATCATTTACTATGGTAATGTTTAAAAACATTATATTATCTAATCATTTCACTACAATTTAGTTGAGCAATAAGTGTAAAAGATTGCAATTGACACAGATTCACGTGAATTGTTTTGCTATATTTTGGGACAAAATACATGTCTGCAATTGTATCTCACACAAGTGGTCCTCAAACACACCAGAACAAAGTCTGTGAATGAAATCGAAGGTTGTTGTGGCCAGTTTTAATAATATTTAGCTGATTTATAACTTAATAGTAATAGTAATGGCTGCCAAAATGTATCACTGTAAATTGTGACCCTGTCTTAAGAACATTTGTAGTAATAGCCAAAAATACATTGTATGGGTCAAAATTTTTCTTTTATGCCAAAAATCATTAGGATATAAAGTGAAGGTCATGTTCCATGAAGATATTTTGTAAATATTCTACCGTAAATATATCAAAACTTTATTTTTGTGAGAAATATGCTATGCTAAGGACTAAATTGTTGGCATTGGCAGTCAGGCAGACTCTAACTTTGAGAATTTGCTTTTTAAGGTGTGTAATAATCTTAAAAAGCATTAATACTGTACTGATTTGACTGTCTATATTTAAGTACGAATGAATTTATGACCTACTGTATTTATTCATATCTGCCCATGATTTAAGATCATTAAGCCAAGAAAAGTAAGATAAGAAATGATTCCGCTACATTCACATTGACCACATGGGGGCGATCAGATCTGCTCCTTTCATATTAAACAGAAGTTTCATAGAGCAGTGACGTTTCCATGAAGTGCTGCTGTTCTATGACATTATTAGAGAGCAAACAATATCTTCTGTGACTGATTCAATCCACCAGTAGTTTTTAAGGAGAGACAGAAAAATGAATGTAAAGACATCAGCAGTGTGTACAAACATCTAACCTGGCGAAACCAGCAAGAAGTTTTTTTTGTCGAAATTAAGTAAATTAATCCCACTTTTGTCATTTCAATAAGCTGTATATAAAACGTATATGTTTAAAATAGACTGCATATAAAAATGTCTGAGACTTGTTTGTACCTTTGAGGCCTAAATGTTTTGGAAAATATCCTCGCAAATAGAATAGAAATGTGTCAGACAATAACTTTAGGAACATTTGAAGTGGACATTATTGTATATAAAACAGATCACTGTTTTTCTTTGATGTGTATCTTCAGGTCTGTGTGTGTTAGCATGTGAGTTTTGTAAAGCTGATAAACAAGTATATTTTAATAAAGCAAAAAGGTTGTTTTCTGCATCAGGATGCGCTCGTGTTTAGTTTCATACAGACGCTGAACTTTCCTGAAGAGTTTAAGGTTTAGAGAATTCCACAGAAAGGGTTAGGATCGCTGTGTTGTGTGTGTGTGTGTGTGTGTGTGAGAGAATCTTTATGGTCACCCGTGTTTTGTTGAATATTCATTCAGTTGTTGTGTGTTTTATGAGCAGCACAACATCTCCGAACAGAAGTGTTTGTATTGGCCGGAGTCCTGCTGCGGGTCCGAGATGCTTAAATCAGATTATTTGCCCCGTGTGGGGGTGAGGGACTGAGTGAGTGGGGGAAGGTAAAGCCCCCCCTCTGACACACACACACACACACACACACACACACACACGAAGCTCAAACTTGTTGCGCGGAAGAAGATCGCGCGCTCGTGTGTGTGTGTGTTTAAACGCGTCAGACGTGCAGTGGATCTCATGAACACTTCAGTGATGTTTTGGACGGAGTGTGTGCGTGTGTCGACGGATCTTTCAGGATGTGTGTGAAGTGAAGAAAGACGCGCGCGTGCAGGAGCGCAACCTGCTTTCTGGACTTGAACAGCGAGAAACTTTCGGACACGCGCTTAACGAGTGCGTGTTAATGCGTGTGACAGTGAATGAGAGGAGTCATGCAGACGATAAACTGGAAAACTAACACATTGTTTGTGCTCTTCTGCAGGATGGATGGCACATCTCACACACTGTGTGTTTCTAAAAACACACCGATGTTGTGATCGTCACAGTTCATGTTCAGTGACTCTTCATCATCTTCTGTAGAGATGATGCTGGTCAACTGGAGCACTTTCCTCCAGACCTGCTTCATTGTGGTGTTAAGAGCTAAAGAGTTACACTTCAGAGACTCATCCAACTGTGATCTCAATAGAGAAGTAAGTCTTTTCACTTCTAACATGTTTAATGTCACCAGAGAAACATAACTATTCTAGTTGCGTGTTATTTCTGACTTTCTAAATGTTATTTTACAGCTTAAACTAATGTACGTCTCATAATGTCACATGGAAAAGGCACTGTAACTCTTTTATTAGATTAGATTAGATTCAACTTTATTGTCATTACACATATACAAGTACAAGGCAACGAAATGTAGTTTAGGTCTAACCAGAAGTGCATAAATACTGTATATCGTGCACTTGCTTATTCCACTTTTATAAATACAATCTTACTGTTTCTGTGATGGTGTACTGGACACACTTTCTAAAGCATCTGGATTAAATTACTTTACATCACAGTGTTGCATAGAAGACACTTTCTCGAAACCTTAACGTAACAATAATATTTGGCTGTGATTTGGCTAAAATGATATGACCAATTTTGTTAAACATTAAGCAAAGTCGATAGTGATATATTTAGTATTTTCTGTCTGTGTTGATTTCAATGCCCATTTGTTGTCAGGGTTAGGGTTAAAGTGTGAGACAGGTCAGGGATGTGTATTGCTCTTAATGTTCATGTCAGGTACTAATGAGATATTAACTGACTTGTGAAGAAACGGCCACTACAGTCGTTTCCTACATTTCACACCTGTCTGCTTCAACCAAGAAACACAAGACTCAAGAGAACATTCAGAGAACATCTAGACATGTGTTCTGTGTGTTTTATTACAGCTGAACAAGCAGTCAGGACTGAGTCTGATTTCATTTTCTCGGTCTTTTTCAGCAAAGCGAGCTCAACTCTTTCCTGTGGACTATAAAACGAGACCCGCCTTCTTATTTCTATGGCACTATTCATGTTCCGTACACCCGCGTGTGGGACCACATCCCGGAGAACTCCAAAAAGGCCTTTCAGGAGAGCAACATTGTGTATTTTGAGCTGGACCTGACGGACCCGTACACGATATCTGCTCTGACCAGCTGCCAGCTGCTTCCGCATGGGGAAAACCTCCAGGATCTGCTGCCCAGAGATATCTACCGTCGCCTGAAGAGACACCTGGATTACGTCAAGCTGATGATGCAGTCGTGGATCACGCCGGATCAGAGGGGAAAAGGCCTGTACGCTGACTATCTGTTCAACGCTATAGCAGGAAACTGGGAGCGGAAGAGACCGGTTT
>JAOTQM010000640.1:0-27455 GCA_026939265.1 Oreonectes daqikongensis | reverse complement strand
TTTCAACAGTTCTCATCTTTTTTGATCAGGGCCATGTCAGGAAACACAATATGACAGGAACATGAGTTTTGCAAAGAAAGCTTTATTCTGACACAAACAGCCATCCTAGGAACATGAAATAAGTGTTAAAGTAATGTTTTCAACAGTTCTCATCTTTTTTGATCAGGGCCATGTCAGGAAACACAAATATGACAGGAACATGAGTTTTGCAAAGAAAGCTTTATTCTGACACACAAGCCATTCTAGGAACATAAACAAGTGTTAAAGTCATGTTTTCAACAGTTCTCATCTTTTTTGATCAGGGCCATGTCAGGAAACACAAATATGACAGGAATATGAGTTTTGCAAAGAAAGCTTTATTCTGACACACAAGCCATCCTAGGAACATAAACAAGTGTAAAGTATGTTTTCAACAGTTCTCATCTTTTTGATCAGGGCCATGTCAGGAAACACAAATATGACAGGAACATGAGTTTTGCAAAGAAAGCTTTATTCTGACACAAAGCCATCCTAGGAACATAAAACAAGTGTTAAAGTAATGTTTCAACAGTTCTCATCTTTTTTGATCAGGGCCATGTCAGGAAACACAAATATGACAGGAACATGAGTTTTGCAAAGAAAGCTTTATTCTGACACAAGCCATCCTAGGAACATAAACAAGTGTTAAAGTAATGTTTTCAACAGTTCTCATCTTTTTTGATCAGGGCCATGTCAGGAAACACAATATGACAGGAACATGAGTTTTGCAAAGAAAGCTTTATTCTGACACACAAGCCATCCTAGGAACATAAAACAAGTGTTAAAGTCATGTTTTAACAGTTCTCATCTTTTTTGATCAGGGCCATGTCAGGAAACACAAATATGACAGGAACATGAGTTTTGCAAAGAAAGCTTTATTCTGACACACAAGCCATCTAGGAACATAAACAAGTGTTAAAGTAATGTTTTCAACAGTTCTCATCTTTTTTGATCAGGGCCATGTCAGGAAACACAAATATGACAGGAACATGAGTTTTGCAAAGAAAGCTTTATTCTGACACACAAGCCATCCTAGGAACATGAAATAAGTGTTAAAGTAATGTTTTCAACAGTTTCATATTTTTTTGATCAGGGCCATGTCAGGAAACACAAATATGACAGGAACATGAGTTTTGCAAAGAAAGCTTTATTCTGACACACAAGCCATCCTAGGAACATGAAATAGTGTTAAAGTCATGTTTTCAACAGTTCTCATCTTTTTTGATCAGGGCCATGTCAGGAAACACAAATATGACA
Organism: Oreonectes daqikongensis; assembly: GCA_026939265.1. Taxonomy (NCBI): domain Eukaryota; kingdom Metazoa; phylum Chordata; class Actinopteri; order Cypriniformes; family Nemacheilidae; genus Oreonectes; species Oreonectes daqikongensis. The sequence continues at coordinate 26,180 of JAOTQM010000640.1, read as the reverse complement.
GGAATATGAGTTTTGCAAAGAAAGCTTTATTCTGACACACAAGCCATCTAGGAACATGAAATGGTGTTAAAGTAATGTTTTCAACAGTTCTCATTTTTTTGATCAGGGCCATGTCAGGAAACACAATATGACAGGAACATGAGTTTTGCAAAGAAAGCTTTATTCTGACACACAAGCCATCCTGGAACATGAAATGAGTGTTAAGTAATGTTTTCAACAGTTCTCATCTTTTTTGATCAGGGCCATGTCAGGAAACACAATATGACAGGAACATGAGTTTTGCAAAGAAAGCTTTATTCTGACACAAAGCCATCCTAGGAACATAAAACAAGTGTTAAAGTAAGTTTTCAACAGTTCTCATCTTTTTTGATCAGGGCCATGTCAGGAAACACAAATATGACAGGAACATGAGTTTTGCAAAGAAAGCTTTATTCTTACACACAAGCCATTCTAGGAACATAAAACAAGTGTTAAAGTAATGTTTTAAACAGTTCTCATCTTTTTTTGATCAGGGCCATATCAGGAAACACAAATATGACAAGAACATGAGTTTTGCAAAGAAAGCTTTATTCTGACACACAATCCATGCTGGGAACATGAACTGAGTGTTAAAGTCATGTTCTCAACAATTCTCATTTTTTTATATCAGGGACATGTCAGGAAACACTAATCTGACAGGAACATGAGTTTTGCAAAGAAAGCTTTATTCTGACACACAAAGCCATCCAAGGAACATGAAATGAGTGTTAAAGTAATGTTTTCAACAGTTCTCATCTTTTCTGATCAAGGCCATGTCAGGAAACACATTTCTGACAGGAATATGAGTTTTGCAAAGAAAGCTTTATTCTGACACAAAAGCCATTCTAGGAACATAAAACAAGTGTTAAAGTCATGTTTTCAACATTCTCATCTTTTTTGATCAGGGCCATGTCAGGAAACACAATATGACAGGAACATGAGTTTTGCAAAGAAAGCTTTATTCTGACACACAAGCCATCCTAGGAACATGAAATGAGTGTTAAAGTAATGTTTTCAACAGTTCTCATCTTTTTTGATCAGGGCCATGTCAGGAAACACAAATATGACAGGAACATGAGTTTTGCAAAGAAAGCTTTATTCTGACACACAAGCCATCCTAGGAACATGAAATGAGTGTTAAAGTAATGTTTTCAACAGTTCTCATCTTTTTGATCAGGGCCATGTCAGGAAACACAAATATGACAGGAATATGAGTTTTGCAAAGAAAGCTTTATTCTGACACACAAGCCATCCTAGGAACATGAAATAAGTGTTAAAGTAATGTTTTCAACAGTTCTCATCTTTTTTGATCAGGGCCATGTCAGGAAACACAATATGACAGGAACATGAGTTTTGCAAAGAAAGCTTTATTCTGACACACAAGCCATTCTAGGAACATAAAACAAGTGTTAAAGTAATGTTTTCAACAGTTCTCATCTTTTTTGATCAGGGCCATGTCAGGAAACACAAATATGACAGGAACATGAGTTTTGCAAAGAAAGCTTTATTCTGACACACAAGCCATCCTAGGAACATAAAACAAGTGTTAAAGTAATGTTTTCAACAGTTCTCATCTTTTTTGATCAGGGCCATGTCAGGAAACACAAATATGACAGGAACATGAGTTTTGCAAAGAAAGCTTTATCTGACACAAAAGCCATCCTAGGAACATAAAACAAGTGTTAAAGTCATGTTTTCAACAGTTCTCATCTTTTTTGATCAGGGCCATGTCAGGAAACACAAATATGACAGGAACATGAGTTTTGCAAAGAAAGCTTTATTCTGACACCAAAGCCATTCTAGGAACATAAACAAGTGTTAAAGTAATGTTTTCAACAGTTCTCATCTTTTTGATCAGGGCCATGTCAGGAAACACAAATATGACAGGAACATGAGTTTTGCAAAGAAAGCTTTATTCTGACACAAAAGCCATCCTAGGAACATAAAACAAGTGTTAAAGTCATGTTTTTAACAGTTCTCATTTTTTTTGATCAGGGCCATGTCAGGAAACACAAATATGACAGGAACAAGAGTTTTGCAAAGAAAGCTTTATTCTGACACACAAGCCATCCTAGGAACATTAAATGAGTGTTAAAGTAATGTTTTCAACAGTTCTCATCTTTTTTGATCAGGGCCATCTCAGGAAACACAAATATGACAGGAACATGAGTTTTGCAAAGAAAGCTTTATTCTGACACAACCATTCTAGGAACATGAAATAAGTGTTAAAGTAAATTTTCAACAGTTCTCATCTTTTTTGATCAGGGCCATGTCAGGAAACACAAATATGACAGGAACATGAGTTTTGCAAAGAAAGCTTTATTCTGACACACAAGCCATCTAGGAACATAAACAAGTGTTAAAGTCATGTTTTCAACAGTTCTCATCTTTTTTGATCAGGGCCATGTCAGGAAACACAAATATGACAGGAACATGAGTTTTGCAAAGAAAGCTTTATTCTGACACACAAGCCATTCTAGGAACATAAAACAAGTGTTAAAGTAATGTTTTCAACAGTTCTCATCTTTTTTGATCAGGGCCATGTCAGGAAACACAAATATGACAGGAACATGAGTTTTGCAAAGAAAGCTTTATTCTGACACACAAGCCATCCTAGGAACATGAAATAAGTGTTAAAGTAATGTTTTCAACAGTTCTCATCTTTTTTGATCAGGGCCATGTCAGGAAACACAAATATGACAGGAATATGAGTTTTGCAAAGAAAGCTTTATTCTGACACAAAAGCCATCCAGGAACATTAAACAAGTGTTAAAGTAATGTTTTCAACAGTTCTCATCTTTTTTGATCAGGGCCATGTCAGGAAACACAAATATGACAGGAACATGAGTTTTGCAAAGAAAGCTTTATTCTGACACACAAGCCATCCTAGGAACATGAAATAAGTGTTAAAGTAATGTTTTCAACAGTTCTCATCTTTTTTGATCAGGGCCATGTCAGGAAAAACAAATATGACAGGAACATGAGTTTTGCAAAGAAAGCTTTATTCTGACACACAAGCCATCCTAGGAACATGAAATGAGTGTTAAAGTAATGTTTTCAACAGTTCTCATCTTTTTTGATCAGGGCCATGTCAGGAAACACAAATATGACAGGAATATGAGTTTTGCAAAGAAAGCTTTATTCTGACACACAAGCCATTCTAGGAACATAAAACAAGTGTTAAAGTCATGTTTTCAACAGTTCTCATTTTTTTGATCAGGGCCATGTCAGGAAACACAAATATGACAGGAACATGAGTTTTGCAAAGAAAGCTTTATTCTGACACACAAGCCATTCTAGGAACATAAAACAAGTGTTAAAGTAATGTTTTCAACAGTTCTCATCTTTTTTGATCAGGGCCATGTCAGGAAACACAAATATGACAGGAACATGAGTTTTGCAAAGAAAGCTTTATTCTGACACACAAGCCATCCTCGGAGCATGAAATGAGTGTTAAAGTAAAGTTTTCAACACTTCTCATCTTATTTGATCAGGGCCATGTCAGGAAATACAAATATGACAGGAATATGAGTTTTACAAAGAAAGCTTTATTCTGAAACACAAGCCATTCTAGGAAAATAAAACAAGTGTTAAAGTCATGTTTTAAACAGTCCTCATCTTTTTTGATCAGGGCCATGTCAGGAAACACATTTCTGACAGGAATATGAGTTTTGCAAAGAAAGCTTTATTCTGACACACAAAGCCATCCATGGAACATGAAATGAGTGTTAAAGTAATGTTTTCAACAGTTCTCATTTTTTTGATCAGGGACATGTCAGGAAACACAAATCTGACAGGAAAATGAGTTTTGCAAAGAAAGCTTTATTCTGACACAAAAGCCATCCTAGGAACATAAACAAGTGTTAAAGTCATGTTTTCAACAGTTCTCATCTTTTTTGATCAGGGCCATGTCAGGAAACACAAATCTGACAGGAACATGAGTTTTGCAAAGAAAGCTTTATTCTGACACAAAGCCATCCTAGGAACATAAAACAAGTGTTAAAGTCATGTTTTCAACAGTTCTCATTTTTTTGATCAGGGCCATGTCAGGAAACACAAATATGACAGGAACAAGAGTTTTGCAAAGAAAGCTTTATTCTGACACACAAGCCATCCTAGGAACATGAAATGAGTGTTAAAAGTAATGTTTTCAACAGTTCTCATCTTTTTGATCAGGGCCATGTCAGGAAACAAATTCTGACAGGAACATGAGTTTTGCAAAGAAAGCTTTATTCTGACACACAAAGCCATCCATGGAACATGAAATGAGTGTTAAAGTAATGTTTTCAACAGTTCTCATTTTTTTGATCAGGGCCATGTCAGGAAACACAAATATGACAGGAACATGAGTTTGCAAAGAAAGCTTTATTCTGACACACAAGCCATCTAGGAACATAAAACAAGTGTTAAAGTCATGTTTTCAACAGTTCTCATCTTTTTGATCAGGGCCATGTCAGGAAACACAAATATGACAGGAACATGAGTTTTGCAAAGAAAGCTTTATTCTGACACACAAGCCATCCTAGGAACATAAATGAGTGTAAAGTAATGTTTTCAACAGTTCTATCATTTTTTGATCAGGGCCATGTCAGGAAACACAAATATGACAGGAACATGAGTTTTGCAAAGAAAGCTTTATTCTGACACACAAGCCATCCTAGGAACATGAAATGAGTGTTAAAGTAATGTTTCAACAGTTCTCATCTTTTTTGATCAGGGCCATGTCAGGAAACACAAATATGACAGGAACATGAGTTTTGCAAAGAAAGCTTTATTCTGACACACAAGCCATCCTAGGAACATGAAATAAGTGTTAAAGTAATGTTTTCAACAGTTCTCATCTTTTTGATCAGGGCCATGTCAGGAAACACAAATATGACAGGAAATGAGTTTTGCAAAGAAAGCTTTATTCTGACACACAAGCCATTCTAGGAACATAAAACAAGTGTTAAAGTCATGTTTTCAACAGTTCTCATCTTTTTGATCAGGGCCATGTCAGGAAACACAAATATGACAGGAACATGAGTTTTGCAAAGAAAGCTTTATTCTGACACACAAGCCATTCTAGGAACATAAAACAAGTGTTAAAGTCATGTTTTCAACAGTTCTCATCTTTTTTGATCAGGGCCATTTCAGGAAACACAAATATGACAGGAACATGAGTTTTGCAAAGAAAGCTTTCATACTGACACAAAAGCAATCCTAGGAACATAAAACAAGTGTTAAAATCATGTTTTCAACAGTTCTCATCTTTTTTGATCAGGAATGTCAGGAAACACAAATATGACAAGAACATGAGTTTTGCAAAGAAAGCTTTATTCTGACACAAAAGCCATTCTAGGAACATAACACAAGTGTTAAAGTAATGTTTTCAACAGTTTTCATCTTTTTTGATCAGTGCCATGTCAGGAAACACAATTCTGACAGGAACATGAATTTTGCAAATAAAGCTTTTTTCTGACACAAAAGCCATCCTAGGAACATAAAACAAGTGTTAAAGTCATATTTTTAACAGTTCTCTTTTTTTTTTATCAGGGCCATGTCAGGAAACACACATATGACAGGAACAAGAGTTTTGCAAAGAAAGCTTTATTCTTACACACAAGCCATTCTAGGAACATAAAACAAGTGTTAAAGTAATGTTTTAAACAGTTCTCATCTTTTTTTGATCAGGGCCATCTCAGGAAACACAAATATGACAGGAACATGAGTTTTGCAAAGAAAGCTTCATTCTGACACACAAGCCATGCTGGGAACATGAAATAAGTGTTAAAGTAAAGTTTTCAACAGTTCTCATCTTTTTTGATCAGGGCCATGTCAGGAAACACAAATATGACAGGAATATGAGTTTTACAAAGAAAGCTTTATTCTGACACACAAGCCATCCTAGGAACATGAAATGAGTGTTAAAGTAATGTTTTCAACATTTCTCATCTTTTTTGATCAGGGCCATGTCAGGAAACACATTTCTGACAGGAATATGAGTTTTGCAAAGAAAGCTTTATTCTGACACAAAGCCATCCAGGAACATGAAATGAGTGTTAAAGTAATGTTTTCAACAGTTCTCATCTTTTTTGATCAGGGCCATGTCAGGAAACACAAATATGACAGGAACATGAGTTTTGCAAAGAAAGCTTTATTCTGACACAAAGCCATCCTAGGAACATGAAATGAGTGTTAAAGTAATGTTTTCAACAGTTCTCATCTTTTTTGATCAGGGCCATGTCAGGAAACACAAATATGACAGGAACATGAGTTTTGCAAAGAAAGCTTTATTCTGACACAAAGCCATCCTAGGAACATAAATGAGTGTTAAAGTAATGTTTTCAACAGTTCTCATCTTTTTGATCAGGGCCATGTCAGGAAACACAAATATGACAGGAACATGAGTTTTGCAAAGAAAGCTTTATTCTGACACACAAGCCATCCTAGGAACATAAAACAAGTGTTAAAGTAATGTTTTCAACAGTTCTCATCTTTTTGATCAGGGCCATGTCAGGAAACACAAATATGACAGGAAATGAGTTTTGCAAAGAAAGCTTTATTCTGACACACAAGCCATCCTAGGAACATGAAATGAGTGTTAAAGTAATGTTTTCAACAGTTCTCATCTTTTTTGATCAGGGCCATGTCAGGAAACACAAATATGACAGGAATATGAGTTTTGCAAAGAAAGCTTTATTCTGACACACAAAGCCATCCAGGAACATGAAATGAGTGTTAAAGTAATGTTTTCAACAGTTCTCATCTTTTTTGATCAGGGCCATGTCAGGAAACACAAATATGACAGGAACATGAGTTTTGCAAAGAAAGCTTTATTCTGACACACAAGCCATCCAGGAACATGAAATGAGTGTTAAAGTAATGTTTTCAACAGTTCTCATCTTTTTTGATCAGGGCCATGTCAGGAAACACAAATATGACAGGAACATGAGTTTTGCAAAGAAAGCTTTATTCTGACACACAAGCCATCCTAGGAACATAAAACAAGTGTTAAAGTAATGTTTTCAACAGTTCTCATCTTTTTTGATCAGGGCCATGTCAGGAAACACAAATATGACAGGAATATGAGTTTTGCAAAGAAAGCTTTATTCTGACACACAAGCCATCTAGGAACATAAAACAAGTGTTAAAGTAATGTTTTCAACAGTTCTCATCTTTTTTGATCAGGGCCATGTCAGGAAACACAATATGACAGGAATATGAGTTTTGCAAAGAAAGCTTTATTCTGACACACAAGCCATCCTAGGAACATAAAACAAGTGTTAAAGTAATGTTTTCAACAGTTCTCATCTTTTTGATCAGGGCCATGTCAGGAAACACAAATATGACAGGAACATGAGTTTTGCAAAGAAAGCTTTATTCTGACACACAAGCCATCCTAGGAACATGAAACAAGTGTTAAAGTAATGTTTTCAACAGTTCTCATTTTTTTGATCAGGGCCATGTCAGGAAACACAAATATGACAGGAACATGAGTTTTGCAAAGAAAGCTTTATTCTGACACACAAGCCATCCTAGGAACATGAAATAAGTGTTAAAGTAATGTTTTCAACAGTTCTCATCTTTTTTGATCAGGGCCATGTCAGGAAACACAAATATGACAGGAACATGAGTTTTGCAAAGAAAGCTTTATTCTGACACACAAGCCATCCTAGGAACATGAAATGAGTGTTAAAGTAATGTTTTCAACAGTTCTCATCTTTTTTGATCAGGGCCATGTCAGGAAACACAAATATGACAGGAACATGAGTTTTGCAAAGAAAGCTTTATTCTGACACACAAGCCATCCTAGGAACATGAAATGAGTGTTAAAGTAATGTTTTCAACAGTTCTCATCTTTTTTGATCAGGGCCATGTCAGGAAACACACAATATGACAGGAACATGAGTTTTGCAAAGAAAGCTTTATTCTGACACACAAGCCATCCTAGGAACATAAAACAAGTGTTAAAGTAATGTTTTCAACAGTTCTCATCTTTTTTGATCAGGGCCATGTCAGGAAACACAAATATGACAGGAACATGAGTTTTGCAAAGAAAGCTTTATTCTGACACACAAGCCATCTAGGAACATAAAACAAGTGTTAAAGTAATGTTTTCAACAGTTCTCATCTTTTTTGATCAGGGCCATGTCAGGAAACACAAATATGACAGGAACATGAGTTTTGCAAAGAAAGCTTTATTCTGACACACAAGCCATCCTAGGAACATGAAATAAGTGTTAAAGTAATGTTTTCAACAGTTCTCATCTTTTTTGATCAGGGCCATGTCAGGAAACACAAATATGACAGGAACATGAGTTTTGCAAAGAAAGCTTTATTCTGACACACAAGCCATCCAGGAACATGAAATGAGTGTTAAAGTAATGTTTTCAACAGTTCTCATCTTTTTTGATCAGGGCCATATCAGGAAACACAAATATGACAGGAACAAGAGTTTTGCAAAGAAAGCTTTATTCTTACACACAAGCCATTCTAGGAACATAAAACAAGTGTTAAAGTAATGTTTTCAACAGTTCTCATCTTTTTTTGATCAGGGCCATGTCAGGAAACACAAATATGACAGGAACAAGAGTTTTGCAAAGAAAGCTTTATTCTGACACACAAGCAATCCTAGGAACATAAAACAAGTGTTAAAGTCATGTTTTCAACAGTTCTCATCTTTATTGATCAGGGCCATGTCAGGAAACACAAATATGACAGGAATTCGAGTTTTGCAAAGAAAGCATTATTCTGACACACAAGCCATCCTAGGAACATGAAAAAGTGTTAAAGTAAGTTTTCAACAGTTCTCATCTTTTTGATCAGGGCCATGTCAGGAAACACAAATATGACAGGAATATGAGTTTTGCAAAGAAAGCTTTATTCTGACACACAAGCCATCTAGGAACATGAAATGAGTGTTAAAGTAATGTTTTCAACAGTTCTCATCTTTTTGATCAGGGCCATGTCAGGAAAACACAATATGACAGGAACATGAGTTTTGCAAAGAAAGCTTTATTCTGACACACAAAGCCATCCTAGGAACATGAAATGAGTGTTAAAGTAATGTTTTCAACAGTTCTCATCTTTTTTGATCAGGGCCATGTCAGGAAACACAAATATGACAGGAACATGAGTTTTGCAAAGAAAGCTTTATTCTGACACACAAGCCATCTAGGAACATAAAACAGTGTTAAAGTAATGTTTTCAACAGTTCTCATCTTTTTTGATCAGGGCCATGTCAGGAAACACAAATATGACAGGAACATGAGTTTTGCAAAGAAAGCTTTATTCTGACACACAAGCCATCCTAGGAACATGAAATGAGTGTTAAAGTAATGTTTTCAACAGTTCTCATCTTTTTTGATCAGGGCCATGTCAGGAAACACAAATATGACAGGAACATGAGTTTTGCAAAGAAAGCTTTATTCTGACACACAAAGCCATCCAGGAACATAAAAATGAGTGTTAAAGTAATGTTTTCAACAGTTCTCATCTTTTTTGATCAGGGCCATGTCAGGAAACACAAATATGACAGGAACATGAGTTTTGCAAAGAAAGCTTTATTCTGACACACAAGCCATCCTAGGAACATAAAACAAGTGTTAAAGTAATGTTTTCAACAGTTCTCATCTTTTTGATCAGGGCCATGTCAGGAAACACAAATATGACAGGAACATGAGTTTTGCAAAGAAAGCTTTATTCTGACACACAAGCCATCCTAGGAACATGAAATGAGTGTTAAAGTAATGTTTTCAACAGTTCTCATCTTTTTTGATCAGGGCCATGTCAGGAAACACAAATATGACAGGAACATGAGTTTTGCAAAGAAAGCTTTATTCTGACACACAAGCCATCCTAGGAACATAAAACAAGTGTTAAAGTAATGTTTTCAACAGTTCTCATCTTTTTTGATCAGGGCCATGTCAGGAAACACAAATATGACAGGAACATGAGTTTTGCAAAGAAAGCTTTATTCTGACACACAAGCCATCCAGGAACATGAAATGAGTGTTAAAGTAATGTTTTCAACAGTTCTCATCTTTTTTGATCAGGGCCATGTCAGGAAACACAAATATGACAGGAACATGAGTTTTGCAAAGAAAGCTTTATTCTGACACAAAAGCCATCCTAGGAACATGAAATGAGTGTTAAAGTAATGTTTTCAACAGTTCTCATCTTTTTTGATCAGGGCCATGTCAGGAAACACAAATATGACAGGAACATGAGTTTTGCAAAGAAAGCTTTATTCTGACACACAAGCCATCCTAGGAACATAAAACAAGTGTTAAAGTAATGTTTTCAACAGTTCTCATCTTTTTTGATCAGGGCCATGTCAGGAAACACAAATATGACAGGAACATGAGTTTTGCAAAGAAAGCTTTATTCTGACACACAAGCCATCCAGGAACATGAAATGAGTGTTAAAGTAATGTTTTCAACAGTTCTCATCTTTTTTGATCAGGGCCATGTCAGGAAACACAAATATGACAGGAACATGAGTTTTGCAAAGAAAGCTTTATTCTGACACAAAAGCCATCCTAGGAACATAAAAAAGTGTTAAAGTAATGTTTTCAACAGTTCTCATCTTTTTTGATCAGGGCCATGTCAGGAAACACAAATATGACAGGAACATGAGTTTTGCAAAGAAAGCTTTATTCTGACACACAAGCCATCTAGGAACATAAAACAAGTGTTAAAGTAATGTTTTCAACAGTTCTCATTTTTTTGATCAGGGCCATGTCAGGAAACACAAATATGACAGGAACATGAGTTTTGCAAAGAAAGCTTTATTCTGACACACAAGCCATCCTAGGAACATAAAAAAGTGTTAAAGTAATGTTTTCAACAGTTCTCATCTTTTTTGATCAGGGCCATGTCAGGAAACACAAATATGACAGGAACATGAGTTTTGCAAAGAAAGCTTTATTCTGACACACAAGCCATCCTAGGAACATGAAATAAGTGTTAAAGTAATGTTTTCAACAGTTCTCATCTTTTTTGATCAGGGCCATGTCAGGAAACACAAATATGACAGGAATATGAGTTTTGCAAAGAAAGCTTTATTCTGACACACAAGCCATTCTAGGAACATAAACAAGTGTTAAAGTCATGTTTTCAACAGTTCTCATTTTTTTGATCAGGGCCATGTCAGGAAACACAAATATGACAGGAACATGAGTTTTGCAAAGAAAGCTTTATTCTGACACACAAAGCCATCTAGGAACATAAAACAAGTGTTAAAGTAATGTTTTCAACAGTTCTCATCTTTTTTGATCAGGGCCATGTCAGGAAACACAAATATGACAGGAACATGAGTTTTGCAAAGAAAGCTTTATTCTGACACACAAGCCATCCTAGGAACATGAAATGAGTGTTAAAGTAATGTTTTCAACAGTTCTCATCTTTTTGATCAGGGCCATGTCAGGAAACACAAATATGACAGGAATATGAGTTTTGCAAAGAAAGCTTTATTCTGACACACAAGCCATCTAGGAACATAAACAAGTGTTAAAGTAATGTTTTCAACAGTTCTCATCTTTTTTGATCAGGGCCATGTCAGGAAACACAATATGACAGGAATAGAGTTTTGCAAAGAAAGCTTTATTCTGACACACAAGCCATCCTAGGAACATAAAACAAGTGTTAAAGTAATGTTTTCAACAGTTCTCATCTTTTTTGATCAGGGCCATGTCAGGAAACACAAATATGACAGGAACATGAGTTTTGCAAAGAAAGCTTTATTCTGACACACAAGCCATCCTAGGAACATAAAACAAGTGTTAAAGTCATGTTTTCAACAGTTCTCATCTTTTTTGATCAGGGCCATGTCAGGAAACACAAATATGACAGGAACATGAGTTTTGCAAAGAAAGCTTTATTCTGACACACAAGCCATCTAGGAACATAAAACAAGTGTTAAAGTCATGTTTTCAACAGTTCTCATCTTTTTTGATCAGGGCCATGTCAGGAAACACAAATATGACAGGAACATGAGTTTTGCAAAGAAAGCTTTATTCTGACACACAAGCCATCCTAGGAACATGAAATGAGTGTTAAAGTAATGTTTTCAACAGTTCTCATCTTTTTTGATCAGGGCCATGTCAGGAAACACAAATCTGACAGGAACATGAGTTTTGCAAAGAAAGCTTTATTCTGACACACAAGCCATCCTAGGAACATGAAATGAGTGTTAAAGTAATGTTTTCAACAGTTCTCATCTTTTTGATCAGGGCCATGTCAGGAAACACAAATATGACAGGAACATGAGTTTTGCAAAGAAAGCTTTATTCTGACACACAAGCCATCCTAGGAACATGAAAAAAGTGTTAAAGTAATGTTTTCAACAGTTCTCATCTTTTTGATCAGGGCCATGTCAGGAAACACAAATATGACAGAACATGAGTTTTGCAAAGAAAGCTTTATTCTGACACACAAGCCATCCTAGGAACATGAAATAAGTGTTAAAGTAATTTTTCAACAGTTCTCATCTTTTTGATCAGGGCCATGTCAGGAAACACAAAAGACAGGAAATGAACAAGAGTTTTGCAAAGAAAGCTTTATTCTGACACACAAAGCCATCCAGGAACATGAAATGAGTGTTAAAGTAATGTTTTCAACAGTTCTCATCTTTTTTGATCAGGGCCATGTCAGGAAACACAAATATGACAGGAACATGAGTTTTGCAAAGAAAGCTTTATTCTGACACAAAAGCCATTCTAGGAACATGAAATGAGTGTTAAAGTAATGTTTTCAACAGTTCTCATTTTTTTGATCAGGGCCATGTCAGGAAACACAAATATGACAGGAACATGAGTTTTGCAAAGAAAGCTTTATTCTGACACACAAGCCATCTAGGAACATAAAACAAGTGTTAAAGTAATGTTTTCAACAGTTCTCATTTTTTTGATCAGGGCCATGTCAGGAAACACAAATATGACAGGAACATGAGTTTTGCAAAGAAAGCTTTATTCTGACACACATCCTAGGAACATGAAATGAGTGTTAAAGTAATGTTTTCAACAGTTCTCATCTTTTTTGATCAGGGCCATGTCAGGAAACACAAATATGACAGGAACATGAGTTTTGCAAAGAAAGCTTTATTCTGACACACAAGCCATCCTAGGAACATAAAACAAGTGTTAAAGTAATGTTTTCAACAGTTCTCATCTTTTTTGATCAGGGCCATGTCAGGAAACACAATATGACAGGAATATGAGTTTTGCAAAGAAAGCTTTATTCTGACACACAAGCCATCCAGGAACATGAAATGAGTGTTAAAGTCATGTTTTTAACAGTTCTCCTTTTTTTTTTTCAGGGCCATGTCAGGAAACACAAATATGACAGGAACAAGAGTTTTGCAAAGAAAGCTATATTCTGACACACAAGCCATTCTAGGAACATAAAACAAGTGTCAAAGTAATGTTTTCAACAGTTCTCATCTTTTATGATCAGGGCCATCTCAGGAAACACTAATATGACAGGAACATGAGTTTTGCAAAGAAAGCTTTATTCTGACACAAAAGCCATCCTAGGAACATAAAACAAGTGTTAAAGTCATGTTTTTAACAGTTCTCCTTTTTTTTTTTCGGGGCCATGTCAGGAAACACAAATATGACAGGAACATGAGTTTTGCAAAGAAAGCTTTATTCTGACACACAAGCCATCCTAGGAACATAAAACAAGTGTTAAAGTAATGTTTTCAACAGTTCTCATCTTTTTGATCAGGGCCATGTCAGGAAACACAATTGACAGGAATATGAGTTTTGCAAAGAAAGCTTTATTCTGACACACAAAGCCATCCTAGGAACATGAAATGAGTGTTAAAGTAATGTTTTCAACAGTTCTCATCTTTTTGATCAGGGCCATGTCAGGAAACACAAATATGACAGGAACATGAGTTTTGCAAAGAAAGCTTTATTCTGACACACAAGCCATCCTAGGAACATGAAAAAAGTGTTAAAGTAATGTTTTCAACAGTTCTCATCTTTTTGATCAGGGCCATGTCAGGAAACACAAATATGACAGGAACATGAGTTTTGCAAAGAAAGCTTTATTCTGACACACAAGCCATCCTAGGAACATGAAATAAGTGTTAAAGTAATGTTTTCAACAGTTCTCATCTTTTTGATCAGGGCCATGTCAGGAAACACAAATATGACAGGAACATGAGTTTTGCAAAGAAAGCTTATTCTGACACACAAGCCATCCTAGGAACATGAAATAAGTGTTAAAGTAATGTTTTCAACAGTTCTCATCTTTTTTGATCAGGGCCATGTCAGGAAACACACTGAAAGACAGGAAATGAGTTTGCAAGAAAGTTTGCAAAGAAAGCTTTATTCTGACACACAAAGCCATCCATGAAATGAGTGTTAAAGTAATGTTTTCAACAGTTCTCATCTTTTTTGATCAGGGCCATGTCAGGAAACACAAATATGACAGGAACATGAGTTTTGCAAAGAAAGCTTTATTCTGACACAAAGCCATTCTAGGAACATGAAATGAGTGTTAAAGTAATGTTTTCAACAGTTCTCATTTTTTTTGATCAGGGCCATGTCAGGAAACACAAATATGACAGGAACATGAGTTTTGCAAAGAAAGCTTTATTCTGACACACAAGCCATCCTAGGAACATAAAACAAGTGTTAAAGTCATGTTTTTAACAGTTCTCATATTTTTTTGATCAGGGCCATTTCAGGAAACACAAATATGACAGGAACAAGAGTTTTGCAAAGAAAGCTTTATTCTGACACAAAAGCAATCCTAGGAACATAAAACAAGTGTTAAAATCATGTTTTCAACAGTTCTCATCTTTTTTGAGCAGGGACATATCAGGAAACACAAATCTGACAGGAACAAGAGTTTTGCAAAGAAAGCTTTATTCTTACACACAAGCCATTCTAGGAACATAAAACAAGTGTTAAAGTAATGTTTTCAACAGTTCTCATCTTTTTTTGATCAGGGCCATGTCAGGAAACACAAATATGACAGGAACAAGAGTTTTGCAAAGAAAGCTTTATTCTGACACACAAGCAATCCTAGGAACATAAAACAAGTGTTAAAGTCATGTTTTCAACAGTTCTCATCTTTTTTGATCAGGGCCATGTCAGGAAACACAAATATGACAGGAATATGAGTTTTGCAAAGAAAGCTTTATTCTGACACACAAGCCATTCTAGGAACATAAAACAAGTGTTAAAGTCATGTTTTCAACAGTTCTCATCTTTTTTGATCAGGGCCATATCAGGAAACACAAATTTGACATGAACATGAGTTTTGCAAAGAAAGCTTTATTCTGACACACAAGCCATCCTAGGAACATAAATGAGTGTTAAAGTAATGTTTTCAACAGTTCTCATCTTTTTTGATCAGGGCCATGTCAGGAAACACAAATATGACAGGAACATGAGTTTTGCAAAGAAAGCTTTATTCTGACACACAAGCCATCCTAGGAACATGAAATAAGTGTTAAAGTAATGTTTTCAACAGTTCTCATCTTTTTTGATCAGGGCCATGTCAGGAAACACAAATATGACAGGAACATGAGTTTTGCAAAGAAAGCTTTATTCTGACACACAAGCCATTCTAGGAACATAAAACAAGTGTTAAAGTCATGTTTTCAACAGTTCTCATCTTTTTTGATCAGGGCCATGTCAGGAAACACAAATATGACAGGAATATGAGTTTTGCAAAGAAAGCTTTATTCTGACACAAAGCCATCCAGGAACATGAAATGAGTGTTAAAGTAATGTTTTCAACAGTTCTCATCTTTTTTGATCAGGGCCATGTCAGGAAACACAAATATGACAGGAACATGAGTTTTGCAAAGAAAGCTTTATTCTGACACACAAGCCATCCTAGGAACATAAACAAGTGTTAAAGTAATGTTTTCAACAGTTCTCATCTTTTTTGATCAGGGCCATGTCAGGAAACACAAATATGACAGGAACATGAGTTTTGCAAAGAAAGCTTTATTCTGACACACAAGCCATCTAGGAACATGAAATAAGTGTTAAAGTAAAGTTTTCAACAGTTCTCATCTTTTTTGATCAGGGCCATGTCAGGAAACACAAATATGACAGGAATATGAGTTTTACAAAGAAAGCTTTAATCTGACACACAAGCCATCCTAGGAACATGAAATGAGTGTTAAAGTAATGTTTTCAACAGTTCTCATCCAATATGATCAGGGCCATCTCAGGAAACACAAATATGACAGGAATATGAGTTTTGCAAAGAAAGCTTTATTCTGACACACAAGCCATTCTAGGAACATAAAACAAGTGTTAAAGTCATGTTTTCAACAGTTCTCATCTTTTTTGATCAGGGCCATGTCAGGAAACACAAATATGAGAGGAACAAGAGCTTTGCAAAGAAAGCTTTATTCTGACACACAAGCCATTCTAGGAACATAAAACAAGTGTTAAAGTAATGTTTTCAACAGTTCTCATCTTTTTTGATCAGGGCCATGTCAGGAAACACAAATATGACAGGAATATGAGTTTTGCAAAGAAAGCTTTATTCTGACACACAAGCCATTCTAGGAACATAAAACAAGTGTTAAAGTCATGTTTTCAACAGTTCTCATCTTTTTTGATCAGGGCCATGTCAGGAAACACAAATATGACAGGAATATGAGTTTTGCAAAAAAGCCTTTATTCTGACACACAAAGCCATCCAGGAACATGAAATGAGTGTTAAAGTAATGTTTTCAACATTTCTCATCTTTTCTGATCAGGGCAATCTCAGGAAACACAATTCTGACAGGAACATGAGTTGTGCAAAGAAAGCTTTATTCTGACACAAAAGCAATCCTAGGAACATGAAATGAGTGATAAAGTAATGTTTTCAACAGTTCTCATTTTTTTTGATCAGGGACATGTCAGGAAACACAAATCTGACAGGAACATGAGTTTTGCAAAGAAAGCTTTATTCTGACACACAAGCAATCCTAGGAACATAAAACAAGTGTTAAAGTCATGTTTTCAACAGTTCTCATCTTTTTTGATCAGGGCCATGTCAGGAAACACAAATATGACAGGAACAAGAGTTTTGCAAAGAAAGCTTTATTCTGACACACAAGCCATCCATGGAACGTTAAATGAGTGTCAAAGTAATGTTTTCAACAGTTCTCATCTTTTATGATCAGGGCCATCTCAGGAAACACAAATATGGCAGGAACATGAGTTTTGCAAAGAAAGCTTTATTCTGACACAAAAGCAATGCTAGGAACAAGTGTTAAAATCATGTTTTCAACAGTTCTCATCTATTTTGATCAGGGCCATGTCAGGAAACACAAATATGACAGGAACATGAGTTTTGCAAAGAAAGCTTTATTCTGACACAAAAGCCATTCTAGGAACATAAAACAAGTGTTAAAGTAATGTTTTCAACATCTTCATCTTTTTTGATCAGGGCCATGTCAGGAAACACAAATATGACAGGAACAATGAGTTTTGCAAAGAAAGCTTTATTCTGACACACAAGCCATCTAGGAACATAAAACAAGTGTTAAAGTCATGTTTTCAACAGTTCTCATTTTTTTGATCAGGGCCATGTCAGGAAAACACAAATATGACAGGAACATGAGTTTTGCAAAGAAAGCTTTATTCTGACACACAAGCCATCCTAGGAACATGAAATGAGTGTTAAAGTAATGTTTTCAACAGTTCTCATCTTTTTTGATCAGGGCCATGTCAGGAAACACAAATATGACAGGAACATGAGTTTTGCAAAGAAAGCTTTATTCTGACACACAAGCCATCCTAGGAACATAAAACAAGTGTTAAAGTAATGTTTTCAACAGTTCTCATCTTTTTTGATCAGGGCCATGTCAGGAAACACAAATATGACAGGAACATGAGTTTTGCAAAGAAAGCTTTATTCTGACACAAAGCCATCCAGGAACATAAATGAGTGTTAAAGTAATGTTTTCAACAGTTCTCATCTTTTTTGATCAGGGCCATGTCAGGAAACACAAATATGACAGGAACATGAGTTTTGCAAAGAAAGCTTTATTCTGACACACAAGCAATCTAGGAACATAAAACAAGTGTTAAAGTAATGTTTTCAACAGTTCTCATCTTTTTTGATCAGGGCCATGTCAGGAAACACAATATGACAGGAACATGAGTTTTGCAAAGAAAGCTTTATTCTTCTGACACACAAGCCATAGGAACATGAAATAAGTGTTAAAGTAAAGTTTTCAACAGTTCTCATCTTTTTTGATCAGGGCCATGTCAGGAAACACAAATATAACAGGAATATGAGTTTTACAAAGAAAGCTTTATTCTGACACACAAGCCATTCTAGGAACATAAAACAAGTGTTAAAGTCATGTTTTAAACAGTTCTCATCTTTTTTTGATCAGGGCCATTTCAGGAAACACATTTCTGACAGGAATATGAGTTTTGCAAAAAAGCTTTATTCTGACACAAAGCCATCCAGGAACATGAAATGAGTGTTAAAGTAATGTTTTCAACAGTTCTCATCTTTTTGATCAGGGCCATGTCAGGAAACACAATTATGACAGGAACATGAGTTTTGCAAAGAAAGCTTTATTCTGACACACAAGCCATCCTAGGAACATGAAATGAGTGTTAAAGTAATGTTTTCAACAGTTCTCTTTTTTGATCAGGGCCATGTCAGGAAACACAATATGACAGGAACATGAGTTTTGCAAAGAAAGCTTTATTCTGACACACAAGCCATCTAGGAACATAAAACAAGTGTTAAAGTCATGTTTTCAACAGTTCTCATCTTTTTGATCAGGGCCATGTCAGGAAACACAAATATGACAGGAACATGAGTTTTGCAAAGAAAGCTTTATTCTGACACACAAGCCATCTAGGAACATGAAATGAGTGTTAAAGTCATGTTTTCAACAGTTCTCATCTTTTTTGATCAGGGCCATGTCAGGAAACACAAATATGACAGGAACATGAGTTTTGCAAAGAAAGCTTTATTCTGACACACAAGCCATCCTAGGAACATGAAAAAAGTGTTAAAGTAATGTTTTCAACAGTTCTCATCTTTTTTGATCAGGGCCATGTCAGGAAACACAAATATGACAGGAACATGAGTTTTGCAAAGAAAGCTTTATTCTGACACACAAGCCATCTAGGAACATGAAATAAGTGTTAAAGTAATGTTTTCAACAGTTCTCATCTTTTTGATCAGGGCCATGTCAGGAAACACAAATATGACAGGAACATGAGTTTTGCAAAGAAAGCTTTTTCTGACACACAAGCCATCCTAGGAACATGAAATAAGTGTTAAAAATATGTTTTCAACAGTTCTCATCTTTTTGATCAGGGCCATGTCAGGAAACACACTAAAGGACAGGAAAATGAGTTTGCAAAGAAAGTTTGCAAAGAAAGCTTTATTCTGACACACAAAGCCATCCAGGAACATGAAATGAGTGTTAAAGTCATGTTTTCAACAGTTCTCATCTTTTTGATCAGGGCCATGTCAGGAAACACAAATATGACAGGAACATGAGTTTTGCAAAGAAAGCTTTATTCTGACACAAAAGCCATTCTAGGAACATGAAATGAGTGTTAAAGTAATGTTTTCAACAGTTCTCATTTTTTGATCAGGGCCATGTCAGGAAACACAAATTGACAGGAACATGAGTTTTGCAAAGAAAGCTTTATTCTGACAACAAGCCATTTAGGAACATAAAACAAGTGTTAAAGTCATGTTTTAACAGTTCTCATTTTTTTGATCAGGGCCATGTCAGGAAACACAAATATGACAGGAACAAGAGTTTTGCAAAGAAAGCTTTATTCTGACACATTCTAGGAACATTAAATGAGTGTTAAAGTAATGTTTTCAACAGTTCTCATCTTTTTTGATCAGGGCCATGTCAGGAAACACAAATATGACAGGAACATGAGTTTTGCAAAGAAAGCTTTATTCTGACACAAAAGCCATCCTAGGAACATAAAACAAGTGTTAAAGTAATGTTTTCAACAGTTCTCATCTTTTTGATCAGGGCCATGTCAGGAAACACAAATCTGACAGGAACATGAGTTTTGCAAAGAAAGCTTTATTCTGACACACAAAGCCATCCAGGAACATGAAATGAGTGTTAAAGTAATGTTTTCAACAGTTCTCATCTTTTTGATCAGGGCCATGTCAGGAAACACAATTCTGACAGGAACATGAGTTTTGCAAAGAAAGCTTTATTCTGACACACAAGCCATTCTAGGAACATAAAACAAGTGTTAAAGTAATGTTTTCAACAGTTCTCATTTTTTGATCAGGGCCATGTCAGGAAACACAAATATGACAGGAACATGAGTTTTGCAAAGAAAGCTTTATTCTGACACAAAAGCCATCCTAGGAACATAAAACAAGTGTTAAAGTCATGTTTTCAACAGTTCTCATCTTTTTGATCAGGGCCATGTCAGGAACACAAATATGACAGGACAGGAACATGAGTTTTGCAAAGAAAGCTTTATTCTGACACACAAGCCATCCTAGGAACATAAAACAAGTGTTAAAGTCATGTTTTCAACAGTTCTCATCTTTTTTGATCAGGGCCATGTCAGGAAACACATTCTGACAGGAATATGAGTTTTGCAAAGAAAGCTTTATTCTGACACACAAAGCCATCCAAGGAACATGAAATGAGTGTTAAAGTAATGTTTTCAACAGTTCTCATCTTTTTTGATCAGGGCCATGTCAGGAAACACAAATATGACAGGAAAATGAGTTTTGCAAAGAAAGCTTTATTCTGACACACAAGCCATCCTAGGAACATGAAAAAAGTGTTAAAGTAATGTTTTCAACAGTTCTCATCTTTTTTGATCAGGGCCATGTCAGGAAACACAAATATGACAGGAACATGAGTTTTGCAAAGAAAGCTTTATTCTGACACACAAGCCATCCTAGGAACATGAAATAAGTGTTAAAGTAATGTTTTCAACAGTTCTCATCTTTTTGATCAGGGCCATGTCAGGAAACACAAATATGACAGGAACATGAGTTTTGCAAAGAAAGCTTTATTCTGACACACAAGCCATCCTAGGAACATGAAATAAGTGTTAAAAGTAATGTTTTCAACAGTTCTCATCTTTTTTGATCAGGGCCATGTCAGGAAACACTGAAAGGACAGGAATAAGAGTTTGCAAAGAAAGTTGCAAAGAAAGCTTTATTCTGACACACAAAGCCATCCATGAAATGAGTGTTAAAGTAAGTTTTCAACAGTTCTCATCTTTTTGATCAGGGCCATGTCAGGAAACACAATTGACAGGAACATGAGTTTTGCAAAGAAAGCTTTATTCTGACACAAAGCCATTCTAGGAACATGAAATGAGTGTTAAAGTAATGTTTTCAACAGTTCTCATTTTTTTTGATCAGGGCCATGTCAGGAAACACAAATATGACAGGAACATGAGTTTTGCAAAGAAAGCTTTATTCTGACACACAAGCCTTCTAGGAACATAAAACAAGTGTTAAAGTCATGTTTTCAACAGTTCTCATCTTTTTTGATCAGGGCCATTCAGGAAACACAAATATGACAGGAACAGAGTTTTGCAAAGAAAGCTTTATTCTGACACAAAAGCCATCCTAGGAACATAAACAAGTGTTAAAGTAATGTTTTCAACAGTTCTCATCTTTTTTGATCAGGGCCATGTCAGGAAACACAAATCTGACAGGAACATGAGTTTTGCAAAGAAAGCTTTATTCTGACACACAAGCCATCCTAGGAACATAAAACAAGTGTTAAAGTAATGTTTTCAACAGTTCTCATTTTTTTGATCAGGGCCATGTCAGGAAACACAAATATGACAGGAACATGAGTTTTGCAAAGAAAGCTTTATTCTGACACACAAGCCATCCTAGGAACATAAAACAAGTGTTAAAGTCATGTTTTCACAGTTCTCATCTTTTTTGATCAGGGCCATGTCAGGAAACACAAATATGACAGGAATGAGTTTTGCAAAGAAAGCTTTATTCTGACACACAAGCCATTCTAGGAACATAAAACAAGTGTTAAAGTCATGTTTTTCAACAGTTCTCATCTTTTTGATCAGGGCCATGTCAGGAAACACAAATATGACAGGAACAAGAGTTTTGCAAAGAAAGCTTTATTCTGACACACAAGCCATCCTAGGAACATTAAATAAGTGTTAAAGTAATGTTTTCAACAGTTCTCATCTTTTTTGATCAGGGCCATGTCAGGAAACACAAATATGACAGGAACATGAGTTTTGCAAAGAAAGCTTTATTCTGACACACAAGCCATGCTAGGAACATGAAATAGTGTTAAAGTAAAGTTTTCAACAGTTCTCATCTTTTTGATCAGGGCCATGTCAGGAAACACAAATATGACAGGAATGAGTTTTGCAAAGAAAGCTTTATTCTGACACACAAGCCATTCTAGGAACATAAAACAAGTGTTAAAGTAATGTTTTCAACAGTTCTCATCTTTTTTGATCAGGGCCATGTCAGGAAACACATATGACAGGAACATGAGTTTTGCAAAGAAAGCTTTATGACACACAAAGCCATCTAGGAACATGAAATGAGTGTTAAAGTAATGTTTTCAACAGTTCTCATCTTTTGATCAGGGCCATGTCAGGAAACACAATTATGACAGGAACATGAGTTTTGCAAAGAAAGCTTTATTCTGACACACAAGCCATCTAGGAACATGAAACAAGTGTTAAAGTAAATGTTTTCAACAGTTCTCATCTTTTTGATCAGGGCCATGTCAGGAAACACAAATATGACAGGAACATGAGTTTTGCAAAGAAAGCTTTATTCTGACACACAAGCCAGGAACATGAAAAAGAGTGTTAAAGTAATGTTTTCAACAGTTCTCATCTTTTTTGATCAGGGCCATGTCAGGAAACACAAATATGACAGGAACATGAGTTTTGCAAAGAAAGCTTTATTCTGACACACAAGCCATCCTAGGAACATGAATGAGTGTTAAAGTAATGTTTTCAACAGTTCTCATCTTTTTTGATCAGGGCCATGTCAGGAAACACAAATATGACAGGAATATGAGTTTTGCAAAGAAAGCTTTATTCTGACACACAAGCCATCATTAGGAACATAAAACAAGTGTTAAGTAATGTTTTCAACAGTTCTCATTTTTTTGATCAGGGCCATGTCAGGAACACAAATATGACAGGAACAGAGTTTTGCAAAGAAAGCTTTATCTGACACACAAGCCATCTAGGAACATAAAACAAGTGTTAAAGAAATGTTTTCAACAGTTCTCATTTTTTTTGATCAGGGACATGTCAGGAAACACAAATCTGACAGGAACATGAGTTTTGCAAAGAAAGCTTTATTCTGACACACAAGCAATCCTAGGAACATAAAACAAGTGTTAAAGTCATGTTTTCAACAGTTCTCATCTTTTTTGATCAGGGCCATGTCAGGAAACACATTTCTGACAGGAATATGAGTTTTGCAAAGAAAGCTTTATTCCGACACACAAAGCCATCCATGGAACATGAAATGAGTGTTAAAGTAATGTTTTCAACATTTCTCATCTCTTCTGATCAGGGCCATCTCAGGAAACACAATTCTGACAGGAACATGAGTTGTGCAAAGAAAGCTTTATTCTGACACAAAAGCAATCCTAGGAACATGAAATGAGTGTTAAAGAAATGTTTTCAACAGTTCTCATTTTTTTTGATCAGGGACATGTCAGGAAACACAAATCTGACAGGAACATGAGTTTTGCAAAGAAAGCTTTATTCTGACACACAAGCAATCCTAGGAACATAAAACAAGTGTTAAAGTCATGTTTTCAACAGTTCTCATCTTTTTTGATCAGGGCCATGTCAGGAAACACATTTCTGACAGGAATATGAGTTTTGCAAAGAAAGCTTTATTCTGACACACAAGCCATCCAGGAACATTAAATGAGTGTTAAAGTAATGTTTTCAACAGTTCTCATCTTTTTTGATCAGGGCCATGTCAGGAAACACAAATATGACAGGAACATGAGTTTTGCAAAGAAAGCTTTATTCTGACACAAAAGCCATCCTAGGAACATAAAAAGTGTTAAAGTCATGTTTTCAACAGTTCTCATCTTTTTGATCAGGGCCATGTCAGGAAACACAAATATGACAGGAACATGAGTTTTGCAAAGAAAGCTTTATTCTGACACAAAAGCCATCTAGGAACATAAAACAAGTGTTAAAGTAATGTTTTCAACAGTTCTCATCTTTTTTGATCAGGGCCATGTCAGGAAACACAAATATGACAGGAACAATGAGTTTTGCAAAGAAAGCTTTATTCTGACACACAAGCCATCCTAGGAACATGAAATGAGTGTTAAAGTAATGTTTTCAACAGTTCTCATCTTTTTGATCAGGGCCATGTCAGGAAACACAAATATGACAGGAACATGAGTTTTGCAAAGAAAGCTTTATTCTGACACACAAGCCATCCTAGGAAATAAAACAAGTGTTAAAGTCATGTTTTCAACAGTTCTCATTTTTTTTGATCAGGGCCATGTCAGGAAACACAAATATGACAGGAACATGAGTTTTGCAAAAAGAAAGCTTTATTCTGACACACAAGCCATTCTAGGAACATAAAACAAGTGTTAAAGTAATGTTTTCAACAGTTCTCATCTTTTTTGATCAGGGCCATGTCAGGAAACACAAATATGACAGGAACATGAGTTTTGCAAAGAAAGCTTTATTCTGACACACAAGCCATCCTAGGAACATGAAAAAGTGTTAAAGTAATGTTTTCAACAGTTCTCATCTTTTTGATCAGGGCCATGTCAGGAAACACAAATATGACAGGAATATGAGTTTTGCAAAGAAAGCTTTATTCTGACACACAAGCCATTCTAGGAACATAAAAACAGTGTTAAAGTAATGTTTTCAACAGTTCTCATCTTTTTTGATCAGGGCCATGTCAGGAAACACAAATCTGACAGGAATATGAGTTTTGCAAAGAAAGCTTTATTCTGACACACAAGCCATCTAGGAACATGAAATGAGTGTTAAAGTATGTTTTCAACAGTTCTCATCTTTTTGATCAGGGCCATGTCAGGAAACACAATATGACAGGAACAGAGTTTTGCAAAGAAAGCTTTATTCTGACACAAAAGCCATCCAGGAACATAAATGAGTGTAAAGTAATGTTTTCAACAGTTCTCATTTTTTTTGATCAGGGCCATGTCAGGAAACACAAATATGACAGGAACATGAGTTTTGCAAAGAAAGCTTTATTCTGACACACAAGCCATCCTAGGAACATAAAACAAGTGTTAAAGTAATGTTTTCAACAGTTCTCATCTTTTTGATCAGGGCCATGTCAGGAAACACAATATGACAGGAATATGAGTTTTGCAAAGAAAGCTTTATTCTGACACACAAGCCATTCTAGGAACATAAAACAAGTGTTAAAGTCATGTTTTCAACAGTTCTCATCTTTTTTGATCAGGGCCATGTCAGGAAACACAAATATGACAGGAATATGAGTTTTGCAAAGAAAGCTTTATTCTGACACACAAGCCATCCTAGGAACATAAAACAAGTGTTAAAGTATGTTTTCAACAGTTCTCATCTTTTTTGATCAGGGCCAGTCAGGAACACAAATATGACAGGAACATGAGTTTTGCAAAGAAAGCTTTATTCTGACACAAAAGCAATCCTAGGAGGAACATAAAACAAGTGTTAAAGTCATGTTTTCAACAGTTCTCATCTTTTTTGATCAGGGCCATGTCAGGAAACACAAATATGACAGGAACATGAGTTTTGCAAAGAAAGCTTTATTCTGACACACAAGCCATCTAGGAACATAAAACAAGTGTTAAAGTCATGTTTTCAACAGTTCTCATCTTTTTGATCAGGGCCATGTCAGGAAACACAAATATGACAGGAATATGAGTTTTGCAAAGAAAGCTTATTCTGACACACAAGCCATCCTAGGAACATGAAATGAGTGTTAAAGTAATGTTTTCAACAGTTCTCATCTTTTTTGATCAGGGCCATGTCAGGAAACACAAATATGACAGGAACATGAGTTTTGCAAAGAAAGCTTTATTCTGACACACAAGCCATCCTAGGAACATGAAAATAAGTGTTAAAGTAATGTTTTCAACAGTTCTCATCTTTTTGATCAGGGCCATGTCAGGAAACACAAATATGACAGGAACATGAGTTTTGCAAAGAAAGCTTTATTCTGACACA
>JAOTQM010000639.1:182500-185000 GCA_026939265.1 Oreonectes daqikongensis | reverse complement strand
CATTTTAAGTTAACTCTCTCTTTCTCTTTGTGTGTTTCTCTCTCACCTGTCAATCATTGAACTCACACAAAACAATTGTTGGATTGCAAACTTTGACTATAAATGTGAGCAGATCATCTGATTCACTGACGTCTGAATGACATCGTATTAAATGAATGAAATATCAATGTGATGAATGAACTGTAATCTGCTGGTGTCTGTGATCTTAATGTTCCTCTCATACACATAATTCACTGCAGTCATGAAGCACAGTGTCTGTGTTTTTGAGCTGACACTTGTTTTGTTTATTCTGTTATCTAATCTAATAACAGTTTAATGTTTGACTTTAAGGGTCTGTTTTAAGCACACTACTAAATAAATGTGCTTTATATTTTTCAGACTTTATATGCAAACTTCATTTGACATTTGATTATCAGAACAGATATAATATCATGTTCTTGTGTTGTACATTGAGTCACTGCGCAGCAGATTGAGTGCACGCACGCACACGCACGCACGCACACACGCAGACACGCATGCAGACAGACAGAAAGCGAGAGAGAACTTCATAAAAAAACGATTTACAGGCCTTCTGCTATTGAACCACTTCAGAAAATCATCAACAATTTAAATCAGCTAAACTCTTTTTAGGTCTTTCACAGACATAATGACATTATACTGTACAAACATGTATTGTATTCCCCGAAACCCTCACAGAAAACTTTTGACATTACATTACTAGTATAAATACAAAAAATTCGAACACTAACAGACAACTTTTATTTTACAATTACAATGTGTGTGTGTGTGTGTGTGCGTGTGCGTGTGCGTGCGCGTGCGTGCGTGCGTATTTTTATTTTATTTTAAGAATGAATGCGTCACCAAATAGGAGTGTTTGTCAGGTTTTAGGATTATGGGTTCTCTCTTATGAGTGATCATGAGGAAACACTAGTGAAACACAACAGCTCTTAACCATGATTGAGATTTACGTTACAGTTACTGTGTGTGTGTGTGCGTGTGCGTGTGTCGCGTTTCCTGTGAGTGAGGTTGACATCATGATAAACATTGCCAATATTTTTAGCCTGATAAACAGTCAAAGTGCAGCAAATATTTTCGTAAGGATCAGCCGAGCCGCGAGCTAAAACTCCCTTCAGTCATTTAAACACAAATACAGTCAAACTTCTGCTTCCCCGTCAAAACCACTGCAGCAGTTCAGACTTTAATGTCTTTACCGGAACCCAGCGGCACGAGAATCACTATATTAACAAGAAAAACACTGAGAACTGCCACTCACATCCCAGAATACTTACAACAGCTCGAGAGTATTTCACGAACACATCAGAGACATTCTGACCCCTGCTGGACACTCACACACTAGATGCGTGTTTTAGGGTTCGAGATGTAATGACAGCTGTCAATCATCTGTGTTTCAGCAGTTCAGGACGTCACGCTCACAGCCCGACGCGTTGTTTGAGCTGTTACAGATCAACGTCACTGTTCAGTACCTGTAGTATCATGATGTTAACCGATTAAGTGAGGTGATGATGTCATTGTGACGTCATGAATTAGGAGGCCTTCAGACCTTAATTGTTTGCTAGCTAATGTTAAAACTTTCATTATCTGATTCATTAAGTGTGTTTATTTCTATTTAAAGTATTATAGCCCTCAACATAAGAGAAAGCAACACAACATGAGCTTGTAAGCATCTTTAATTTTAAAGAATCATAAAGGAACTGCAGTTGTTAAATATAATGATGAACATTTCTGATTCTATTGCTCTGTACTGTAATATTTAACAGTGGATTTTCTTTTTAGTCTTCAGTTCTGAAAACAGTACATGAGATGACGGATAGTGATTTTGAGATGATTTATGATTTTACTCTGTATTTCAGCGCCCTCTAGTGGCATCAGGGGTCTTTAGCTCTAACATCTCAGGTCACTCAGAGGTTATGACGTGTGTGTGTGTGTGTGTGTGTGTGTGTGTGTGTGTGTGTGTGTGTGTGTGTGTGTGTGTGTGTGTGTGTGTGTGTGTGTTGAGCAGACTAAACAATCGCCACAGGGAATGTTGTTGTTTTGAAGATGACCGTCAGTGAGCCAAGAGTCCAGCCGCACACACACACACACACACACACACACACACATGTTGGGTTCTGTTTTTCTTCAACACATTCTTTCTTTCTCTCTGACTGTCAATCACTCAGTGGGATAAAATCTGTTATTTTGATATTGTCTGTCAGTCTGAAATCATATCAAACATTATCTCATTATTATCTCATTTTCTTCTTCTACAATTACAAAAGCAAAGACTTTTCTGCTGACATTCATCTCACATGTGTTTCCCCTTGAGTGTGTTTGTGTTGTTTATTTGAAAATGTAAAAATGCAGAAAGGTTTGTGTGATGGTTAGTTGTGCGATGACTCAGGAGTGAAGTGAGGATTACAGGATACAGTTCGTACACTATAAAAAAATCAACATAACCCCATAAAACATGAAAACACAACAAACATTTTGAGATTTGATT
>JAOTQM010000639.1:102500-180000 GCA_026939265.1 Oreonectes daqikongensis | reverse complement strand
TCTCTGTTACACACTTGAATAGCAACACTGTGTGTGTGTGTGTGTGTGTGTGCGCGCTCGTGTGTGTTGCGGATGGGTTCCTCTGACACACATTACCTCACTCACTCTTCCAGGAGTAAATATATATGATACAGCAGAGGAATGACTGGAGCGCTGATCTCTGCTCAGAGTGAAACATCTTGCTGATGGATTTAAACTCTGTTAGATTGTGTGTGTGGTCGTTTCAGAAGGAAAACAGAGAGACAGAAAGAGACAGAAAGAGAGAGAGAGAGAGAGAGAGAGACTTTGGTTTGGCAGTAAGGATTCTCTGCACTGAGATGAGAGTTTTCTTCAGTGTTGGTCTGTTGTTTTCAGGTAAATATACATTGACTGTAATTTGTTTGATGTATTTCTCTTTAAACTGTCATCGTGTGATTTAACATCTTTGTGCTGTGAACCACTTACACAACATATCAGCAGGTCAGAGGTCACATGATGCTGTCACCTTTGAACTCTAGTTGTGAGGGTTCAGGGTGATTGTTCATCCAAAATGTTCCTCTTTACATTATATATCTTAGGTACATTCAAATTGGCTTTAACTATTTTAATATTCCACCAGTGAGTTGCTGTAACGTATGCAAACAAGTTAAAATTACTTAATTATTTTAATAAGTTGAAGTAATTTAAAACTTAGAGTGTATATTAGCAGAGTTTTTTTTAAGTGTAGAAACTTAACTCGACAATCGAAAGTTAATAAACATATGTGGCCATGTATTTTTATTTTATTTTATACATTTATTTGAGTAGAGACAATACAATAAACACGATTCAAGTCAAACACTAGAAAAATGCATTGCCCATAGAGAGTTAGAATCTCTATTCCAATATAGATAACAGACAACAATATATATTCTAATATAAATCGAATTATTCAAGTATAATAATTATAGTTGCTACATTTATTTTTTTATTATTCAAAAATATACCAAAGATCACATTTTAATTTTAATATGCATTGTGATTTTCAAAGCAGGAACAGTGCATGTTTGTTTGCACAACCCTGTAAACTCTGTGTGAATTTTTACAGCATTGTTTTATTTACAGTCTAATAATAATTACAACATAATGAACTGAACAGATTTGTGGGTATCACAGTATTGTCTTCCACGCTGTTGTTAGTTGTAATGTGTGTATTTGACGTGGGATCCAGCAGGGGGCAGCAGCTCATTATGCGACTCCTAATGAACGCTTGTGCGCAGGCGCATCTCTTCGGGAAATCAGTCAACTCGTTATAATCTGTGTTTAGCCATTATATATTGTTTAAACCATACGTTTTCTTTTCTAAAGAATTTAATTTGTAATATTAGTTTGATTGAACTGGCATGAGAAACACATGAGACACTACTGTGAGCAGCAGAGGGCGCCACAGTCTACAAAACTCAATCCTACAGTGACGTCTCCAAACCTAACAAGACATTCTTACACAGCAGGAAAGTAAAAAGCAATTATTTTCAATATGGGCAAAATATAGAAATAAAATGTCAATTTTGACTTTTGGACAGTGGAACAGTGTGTGAATAATGTAGGGAATATAAATACATGAATAAAGTATTCTGCACAGCAGAACATGTTAAAATACAATATAAGTTAGTAGCCTATACGTTTTTTTGTAGTTAGTACAAATGATCGACACTTGACTATGTTGAACTTAAGAGTTAATGTAGATGTTTGTTTGAGTTTAGTGGGTGGAATGAACAGAGAGTGTGTGCCAGTGGAGTCTGCCTGGCGCCGACAGGTCCTGTGTGTGTGCGTGTGTGTGCGTGCGTGCGTGCACTTCCTGTTCATAAAAGAGTGAATGAGTGAACAGAAGCTGGAGTGAGAGATAAGCAGAGAAAGTTGAACAGCTATTAACCTCCGTGTGTCTTTATTTCCTTAAACTAACACTGTTTCTCCTAAACTCTCGACATGATGTGTACATTAACACTTATTTGGTTTTGTTGTAGAATGCAGAAATGTTACACAAACACACAGACATGTTTGTTAGATGATCTCACCGAGGTATATAAAACACTTTTTCCAGTGTTACACTGTACAAGTAAATTATCTAGAACCAGATGTTGAAATTTTGGGAAGACATCCATGCAAACACACACACACAGAACATGTGCTTTTTATTAAAAATTTGAATGATCTTAATACATGAATGCGCAAAAGCTTCAGCCGCATTTGACTGGATGTGAAACAGAAGAGATTTAAACATTATGTGTGTCGCTCACATACACACAGTTTGATTATTGTGAGACAAACAAGTTTGCTGTGTATCAAACAAAAATTCCTAAAATTTTCCTTAAATTTCGCATACACACACATACAGACGCACGCACACACGCACACACACACATGCACGGACACACACACACGGACACATGCACGGACACACACACACACACACACACACACACACATGCACACACACACGGACACGCACGCACGCACGCACACACATGCACGGACACACACACGCACGCACACACACACACACATGCACGGACACACACGCACGCACACACACACACACACACACACATGCACGGACACACACATACGCATGTAAGGTGTGTAATGTTATTTAATAGAAGACACGCTGTCAGATTTGATTTATACAAAAAACTGACCTGAAAGAAAAAAACCATCTAGAGGAGAGAAGCGAGAGAGCGAGAGAAAGAGAGAGAGAGAAGAGAAAGAGAGAGAGAGAAGAGAAGAGAGAGAGAGAGAGGAGAGAGAGAAGAGAGAGAGAGAGAGAGAGAGAGAGAGAGAGAGCGAGAGAGAGAGAGAGAGAGATAGAGCGCGAGCGAGAGCAAGAGCGAGAGCGCTCTGCGATCGAGAGATCGAGAGAGAGAGAGAATCTCTCTCTCTCTCTCTCTCACTCTCTCTCTCACTCTCTCTCTCTCTCTTCTCTCTCTCTCACTCTCTCTCTCTCTCTCTCTCTCTCTCTCTATTTATCCAGATTCTGATATTATTTTGAGTAAATATAATGGCTGTATTTGTATATGTCCTTTGCATTTATTATATTGTTGTTTATAACACATCTGCTTTGTTCTGGAGAGGTAGCGATGGATTAGGGAACAAAAATATTTTGTAATGCTTACTGCAGTTTAAAGCATCAATCAAACTCAGGAATGCATCACAGAAAAATACATAATAAGCCTGATATTGATCAGTTTATGAGTTACGTCTCTTACGTGTGTGTGTGTGTGTGTGTGTGTGTGTGTGTGTGTGTGTGTGTGTGTGTGTGTGTGTGTGTGTGTGTGTGTGTGTGTGTGTGTGTGTGTGTTGATGGCTTAAACTGTTCAGATCAGATTCTGGTGTTCTGGTTTTTCTAGTACTGATAGGATCTGTTCTATTAAACACAACACACGAGTAATTGATCCGTTTACACAAAGACCTTTGACGGAAATCATTGGTTTTATGTCCAAGTTTTAAGTGTCTTGCATGAATGTAGATGTTTGTGTTCTCTCTTCACATGAATCATTTCTTCTGTTAGTCTTTAACAGGCTTTAGCTGAATTTTCCCTCTGATGTCTCACACACACACACACACACACACACACACACACACACGTGCAGTGACATCACAACACAAACACGCTTGCATGCGGAGCAGCACTGATTCTGTCCAGACTGTTCTTAAGACTGATCTCAGATCTGTATTACATCAGCTTTGCCATGTTGTTCTTACAGGGTGTGAACACTGGAAACACTGGAACTAGCAGCAGAGAGAGCACTGGTTCATCTGTGTACAGATTGAACTATAAGAGATTCACCAAACGCTTTCTTACCAATGACAGACTGTTGAACATAAAAGTTCAGAACGTTTGATTCTGTTGTGTATCCGTAATAATTCCTGCTCTGTTAAAGTTTACCGCTGTTCCTGAACCATTAAACTTTATGACACCTCAGTGATCTGCTCCTGATGTTCTTCTGTGTAATAAGTGTGGTGCGGCTCCATCACAGAAATATATAAAGGAACGAGTTGAGGACAGACCCCAGTGGATTGTGGGTACAGGTGCGCTGTGTTCGATGTTTACTGAAGGAACTGAGGTTTTTGTTTTGTACATTTCCTGTTGACTTAAGGTAGCAGATACAGACTAAAGTCACTCTCACATGGAATCATTTCTTCAGTTCATCTTTCAGATTGTTTCTATACGGTTGGTTGGTCTTGTCTCAACACGCTGCAGGTATTTTACTAATGTTCAGTCTGTCTTTACACAACACAAACACAAACACAACATACACTTCACTTCAGGAGTTTTATTATGTGTCTGGCTGTGATTTCAGCCCATCCGCTCCACCCTGGCACAGTCCAGAGCTGTCACACATGTGATGTATGTGTCCGGTTCTCATTTATTCTGTGTATATATATATATATATGAGTGTTTTTCTTGGTGTCAGGAAACTTCTCTTCCTGCGTCTGTGTTCAGTACAATGAGCCGCTCCATGTTTAAACAGCTGAAATCTGACTGGCACAACATTAGATGGAATAGAGCCCTGCACAGGCCTCAAATCAGACCCTAGGCCGGCCGGCACTTGCCCGACAGCTTAAAATGTTTGGCCCAAATCTGACCCAAAGCCCTCCCCCAACACAGCTTATATTTACAGTCAATAAAATAGCTCAGAAAAATTTTACTTAATGGAAGAGGGATTATATTTCGTTTTATTATTCTATCAAGTTAATTGAGAAAATTTCTTGGAGTGTTTTTTGTTTGTTTAATATAAGTTTTTGTTTTTTAAAGTGACGACATGGACTACCAAGCCGCAAGCAACTTGCAGCCAACAGTGAGTTATAACGTTTGAGTTTATATAGGCTAATATCACATAAACATTTGACTAGTCTACAATAACATCCACTCACAATTTTCCTCTAGCGTTTTTCATAGTTTTAAGGTGCCATTTTTCTCTTTCTGTTCTCCATTGCACGTGTGCGTGCATCACACGTCGCTGCCGTGCGTAAAATGCGGAATGCGTGCCGTGATAGGTCATACAATTTATTTTACATATAAAACGTATTTTGAAATAAAACGGGCAGAAATGCAGGGCTCTAAATAGAATAGAATAGATGTCAGCTTTATGTGTGATATTTCAGGTGGACACTGATGTCTTTCTCTCTCTGTAGAAAAGCTAGAAAACCCAAAAGCGCAAATGTTCTACAGAAACAATTAAAGTAACCGCTTTGACGTCGAGGTGGGAGGAGTTGAGGCGGTGACGTCACAGCGGGGAGCGGCAGGGTTTATGTGTGAGTGCGGCTCGCGCAGGACATTCAGAGACGAGCGCACGTGAAAACTTTAGCTGATCGGACACTTTAGTTTGTGTTTGTGTTTTTACTGACCAGTGGTCAGGTGTGTGTGTGTGTGTGTGTGTGTGTGTGTGTGTGTGTGTGTGTGTGTGTGTGTGTGTGTGTCAGGATGGTTTATTTCTCGTGGATGAAATTTCTCGTGTTGGACTTCGATTAGCAGGTGAGATTCCGCGCGCGGACAGAGAGACGCACGTGAGTCTTTAAATGTCTCTTAATGTAACAAACAATAATCGCAAATAATCTTATGTTTAAAAGCCTATTAATGAGACCATTCATAGATCCTGTAGATTTAATCCTTTTTACGTCAGTGTGTTGATGTTTGCTTTGATTTTTTTCATTAGATTATATATTTTTTCACAATGAACCAAAACTAAATAACACATGATGATGTCTGGAGGTGGTGTGTGTTTGTATGTATTTATTGTAATGACATGTGATTGTTTACATCAGTGTGTGTGTGTTGTCAGGTTGTTTTGATGGCTGCTGTGATTTTCGCACTACTGTTTCTCCTGGTGTATTCTCCCGTCATCACCCCGCGGGTCACCGGAGCGCAGCGGCTGCCCGACATCATCGTCATCGGGGTGAGAAAGGGTGGGACGCGTGCGCTGATCGAGATGTTGAAACTCCACGGATCTGTCATCGCCGCGCAGAACGAAGTTCACTTCTTCGACTGGGACAGTCACTACCGGCGCGGGCTGGACTGGTACCGCTCACAGATGCCGTACGCCCAGCCGGGTCAGCTGACGGTGGAGAAGACACCTGCCTACTTCACCTCTGTCAAAGTCCCCGAGCGTGTCACGCGCATGAAGCCGGACGTCAAACTGCTGCTGATCGTCCGGGACCCGACCACGCGTCTGCTGTCCGATTACACACAGGTCTTCCACAACCAGCTGGAGAAACACAAGCGCCCGCTGCCGCTCGAGACGCTGCTCATGCACGAGGGAGAGTTGAATCCCGACTACAAGCCCTTGAACCGCAGTCTGTACCACGTGCATCTGGAGCGCTGGCTCAGCGTTTTCTCTAGAGACAGCATCCACCTGGTGGACGGGGACGCGCTGATCCAACATCCGCTTCCGGAGATGAAGAAGGTGGAGAAGTTCCTTCAGCTGGAGCCGCAGATAAACGCCTCAAACTTTTACTACAACACAACGCGTGGGTTTTATTGTCTGCGTGCACACGGACGGGACCGATGCCTGCACGGATCAAAGGGCCGCAAACACCCGCCGGTGGCTCCGAAGATCCTGAAGAAACTCTACGAGTACTTCCGTGAACCTAACCGGAGATTCTTTGATCTGGTGGGACGAACTTTTGACTGGAAGTAAGAGAGAAACACCCCCAAAACCAAACGGGGGAAAAACAAAAGGTGCTGAAGGGAAATTACGCACGAGTATAACTGAAAAATATCAAATGTGTAAGTCAACGTGAAATAACAACATTCACAATCTGTTGAGTGAACGTTACGAAATGGAAAAATGACCATTAAGGCAAAAAAAGGCGTTTGTAGTAAAGCATTTCTTTTCTCTAGAATAACAGTATTAGCATTGAGAATATTACCTGAGACGACAGGTACACAAGTATATGACACATGTGAAATCTCTCATGAATGAATCTTATTTACGGCTGCTATGTTATTGAGTGTTTGTTTGTCTTTATATTATTCAGCATTACAAAAACAAAGTTATTTTATTTCTTTATTAAATATTTTTAAATGAAGGACGATTATATTAATAAAGTATTTTTGTAATCACTTGTTTGGCTGTGGATTTCTGTGTGTGTGTGTGTGTGTGTGTGCGTGTGTGCGTTGAAATTCTGATCATATTTTTGTGATGTGAGCTTTCAGCTTTATACAGAATGTCAATTGAAAACAGACAGAATTGGATGTGGTTGTCTCATCTGTTGTTCATCACAAGCAGCAGATTTCAGAAGGTTCATTTGTTCTGTTGGTGATGTGAAGTTTTGTGAGCTGTGATTGTGTAACACAGAGCTGAGCCGTAACATGAGAGGTGCACATTCTTGTGCAGTGTTATCAGTGTGTGTGTGTGTGTGTGTGTGTGTGTGTGTGTGTGTGTGTGTGTCAGGTATGTCCTCTGATGCCGAAAACGTCATGTTTGGAGTTTTTGTTGCACACACGAGTGAGTTTGACGTCATGGATTGTTATTATTGTGCTGAGGTTTGAAAATAAAAGACAACTTGATCCATTCTGCCATGTTGTGTAGCTGTCATCACATGTGAACTTCACTACTGATGCTGGTGTTCATGTTCAGTTTAGGAATATTTTATAAAATGTTCAAATTGGTTAAACCAAGTTATTTGAAATTAAATTTAACTCTTCTGGTTTAACTTAAAAATGTAACACAAGTTTTTATGTGGAAATATGTGACGTTGTTTGTGTGAGAAATGAATGAGATGTGAATTCTCTGTACAGTTTTAATTTAGATGAGCTGTGAGCTATTTGTGTTTTGCTGGTTCTGTAGTAGTTTCAATTCACTTTAGATAAAAACAAAGTGTGTGTGTTTTGATGTTTAGTATAATACACATAAGATGTGGACTGCTGTCAGATGTTGTTTGTTTCTACAGAAATGACCACAAACAATATTTCTGCTGAACAACAGCATTCTGATAATCTGAGAGATATTTATAATGTAAAGTAGAAATTGTGTTTGTGTGAGAACATGTCAAAAGAAATAGATCAATAGGAAATGGTTGTTTCCTGTACAGTACTTGACTTAAAACACACATACCACCAGAATCAAGACAGCAACTGTTCTCTGCTCACTTATGAGTGATAGACTTGTGTGTGTGTGTGTGTGTGCGTGCGTGCGTGCGTGCGTGTGTGCGTGCGTGTGTGTGCGCATGCAAGGTAATTTCACAGCTGATTCAGGGCTGTGTTTTTAGATGGTGGACATTAAGACTGCACACCACATTACTATTTTGTAAGATACCTCAGCAATGTCTGTCATTCACATGGACTATCCCACATATTAATAATAAATAATGATTTATGATTTTTGACATATTAAAGAAGTTGTTGTTAGGGTTAGAGGTGTGTGTGTGTTTTAAGTCAAGTACTGTACAGGAAACAACCATTTCCTATTGATCTATTTCTTTTGACATGTCTTTTGACATTTCTTTTGACATGTTCTTACACAAACACAATTTCTACTTTACATTATAAATATCTCTCAGATTATCAGAATGCTGTTGTTTTGCGTGCACAGAAGGTTTGATGTCAATCATACACACAGGAAGTGAGTTAAGAACTCCCGGGAGGGGGGAGCATCACCACACACTCACCAGAATAACTGAATTATTCTTACACAAACACACACACAGAGACTGAAGCAGCGGCACACGCTGCACAACATCAACCTGCTGCGCTCAACAGGAGCAGGTAAGATGTTGTTTAATGCTTTTCTGCTCTGTGTCTTGTTTTGTCTGTTCTTGAATGAAAAACCCATGCTGTGTGTGTGTGTGTGTGTGTGTGTGTGTGTGTGTGTGTGTGTGTGTGTGTCGGTTCATTGTTGATTTTAAAAGAGTGTGTAAAGCAAGTCAAACCTTCTGTGAATTCTGGGCCTATTAGTTTACAGTATCTCTCTTACAAATGAAGATGTTTATTCCAATGTGCTATCAGTACACTTCAATTACAAATAAAATCTACTTGGTATATTTTTGAGAAATATAGATTTAAAATGACACTTTAAATATGTAAAATATGTCAATATAAAATGACACTAGCAGAAGTGCAGTATAATAACCACTAAACTAGTAGTGCGCATTAAAAATGTGTTACAATCGGTACACATTTGGCTTCACTGCTAGTATAGTTGCAATAAAATTGAAAAACATAGTTGTAAACTATAGTTGTGTACTCAAAGTTTAATACTGTTACACTTAAAGTTTACTTTTTTAAACTAAAAAGTAGGCCAATTTAGTGAAACAGCACACTTACAAGTATACTACTAGTAAAATGTATATTAGTATACTTAATGCGTATTTAAAAATATACTTGAGTCTAATATAAATATACATAAATAAATCAACAAAGGAGTGCTTATAATTATTTAATATTGTTGATTTATTATTTTTTGTTTTTTACAAACGTCAGGTTTTACAGCACTCAGTGTTTAAAGGGGGATGCAACAGTGTTTCATGCATTCTGACTTATTTACAATGTTAAACATGCTCGATACACTCCCCCCGCGTTCGTACAGGTTTCGGAAAGTTTTTTTCGCACTTGAAAAATTGATATGTAACAACCTTTCTTAGTCCCTCATTGGACAATTCTCCCGGAAAACGCCCACGCGTCACCCCGCCAGAGCGAACGAGCATGCGCACACGTCCAGAGAGAGCGGGAGAACGAGCATGCGCAGATTGCGCACTCGTCAACCAGAGCTAGAGCAACAGAGAGAGCGCACGGAGTTCGTAAAGTTCAACTATGTTTGTTTGTTCACTGCATTTCAGTGATGAATATTATATAAACGGTGGATATAACGCTGGATTTGGAGATGGCTTGAAACTGATAGATGGAGCGATCACAGTTTTAAAAGATGCCGGCTGGACATGAACCGCACGCTGTAGGTCAGTCATATAGCTGTGTTTTGTTGGCAATCGCCTCATATGTGCATAATGTAAACAACACAAACTTATAGATTCAATAGTTCTGCAGGGATAATGTGATGATGTATTGTGTGCTCGCGTGCTTCAGTTCCGCCCACTGCACGCCTCCAGGAGCTCGACTGTTCTCAGAAGTAATCGTAAGGTTGTATGTAGGCCTATCTGTCTTTTATAAGTGTGATGAAACGAAAGACTCTACAAATATTTTTTCTTACTATTCTGTAAGTACTCAAGATTAATATGAGAGTTGTAGAAACACCACAGTTCATAAATGAATAAAACTATATATATATATACATGATATTGATTGTGGAAGAGAGAGATTTTGTCATTTGAGTGTTTTGCTTCAGTTTTGGCCTTGATACCATCAGTAAATCTGCTGATATGATTTTTTGCAGTAATCTAATAATCTTGTAGTTTAAGAGAGAATACAGAAACAACAGTGTGCTGTCATGAGACTCCATGGACACTTGGTTCATTTTAAAGAATCCACTGAACAGATTTTATTCTCTTTGGCTTTAGGAAGAAACAAATCTGAGTTCTCTAGTTCACATTAAAGCCCTGAGAAAAAATATTATTGCTCAGATGTTGCTCTTTCATGGCTCCTGAGATCTGATGTAGTCGAATCATCTCAGTCTCAGATGTTTCTCATATAACTTGCTCAGGAGGAACAAAAAGAGAATGAAATAAGAGTATAATTGTGCAAACACATGAAGAGTCTGGAGGTGTAAATTAATGTAGGTTGTAGAGATAAAATAATCTGGATTTGATGAGAAATGTTTGAGTTCATATTGAGATCTTTAATAATATTGATTTTTGATTTGAGACAAATCTGAGCTCAGTTTGAGAAACTCTAATGACAGAGACATGTGTGAGATTCCTGACTCTTTTTCAGGAGAAATATCTAAGACTTAAGCAAGAGTTTCAATTTCCTTTCTATTAAATCTCACAGATAGAGGAGAAATCATTGAGATATTAAAGAGATCTCTAACCCATCATTCCATCAAACAACAACCAACAAACTTATAATAGCCTAATTCGAACAGTTAATAATGAAATAGAAGTAAGCAATAAATAAATAAATTATGCTGTTTGAATGTGACTTGTGTGAAATAACAAACGTTGATCATTTTTAATGCAGGTTTTTCTTTTACATTTGTCAGTATTTCTGCTGTGGATTTTGTGTGATGTTATAAAAAGGAAGAAAAATCTCTTACACAGACACAAGAATAACATGGAGGCTCGTGGGTGGAGTCTTTTCACTTCAGACTCTTATAGCACACCATACAATGCAGACTTTATACCATTCACCATAGCAACTGCATAGCAACCTCTTGACATCCCAGCCATGAGTTTGGCACAGACTGATCCCAACTTTTACATGATCTCTAGAACATGTTTGGTTCAAAGTTGGTGTATGTGGACCTGTTCTCAGATCAGCTGTGCGAATGATGTTTCTGACTGACTGAAACAGGAAAGATGACAGGAAACCAGCGAGAGCTTCACACTAAAATTAGATCCGTGTCGGAAGACGATCTAAGCATCAAACCCACATGATGTCGTTCTGAATCGAACAAACCCAATCTGATCTAATTGACGTCTGTTGTGTGTTTGTGTGTTGACAGGAGGAGATTGTATCAGTAATGATGTGTCTTCTTCAATAATGGTGAGTAAAAAACTGAATCATCTTCATCAACTCTTACTGATGTATTAGTGTGTGTGTGTGTGTGTGTGTGTGTGTGCGTGTGTGTGTGCGTGTGATGAGTTATTGATCAGTGTTGTGATCAGATGTGTTGTATTTTCAGGATGGCATTAGCAGATTGGATCGTGACAGACTCACACAAGGTATGAACAAACCAACCAATCACATGACCGTGTGGGTGGGTCAGTCTCCACTAATCAAACTCAAACAAACCCATAAATCAGAGGTTCTCAAAGTTTACATTCGAAGGTCCGAATCTGAATTCTCATTAACATCAAAGGTCCGATACAATTGCTATTATAAAACTTGTTTTTAAAAACATTAAAAACAACTTTAAATAACATATGAAGAATTTATTTATTTAATTTATTTTAAACAGATAACTCCAGTTTTAAAATTTTTTTAAAATTTGTTCTCATGTTTATTGTGTTACTTAGGGTCATATAGTCATACTTTAAATAACAGTTCTTATTCTCATCACATACAATTTAATTAAATTAGCAGCTAGCTTACAACAACTTATGATTTGTTCTGGTTTCACCTCTCTCCTGTCTAAACTAAATGATTTTGTAAGTAATTTATTAGCTACACATTGTCATATAAACTCACTTATTTAGACTAAATCTTAAAAACCACTCTTGCTAATAGTCTAAGCACACTTTCGTTCTGATGTGTTTTGAGAATTAAATTAATGGATTTAAACAGTGAGTTCTGTGTTTGACATAACAGTTGTTTCAATCGTTCAATAAAATGAATCGGTTCGCGTCTTATGACGCTTTTGAACCGATTCATTAGCAGACGTGCTGTGTGTTCATGACAGCTGTTAGCTGGACATCGCAAAAGATTGAATTAACACGTAAATCACTTCATTGCTGGATATGATTTGTTTTGTTTGTTTATGTCAGTTGTACGAGCGGAATCCTTGTCAGAGAAAAGTAAATCTGTTTTTGAGCGGATGCGCCACTTAAAACATGGATTCGGTCTTCTGGCTTTTTGTGATCGTGTCAGTTACTTTAGAGTGATGTGCGTGAGAGAGGGACAGTTCAGAAACCGGCATGTTCTGCTTTTTATTCGGCGCTGCGGAGACCGATCGGCATATGATATCAAACTTCCGCGAGAGCATTTATAAGCAGACGATGCCGTCTGCTTCCGCAGCTACTGCACATCATATACCGATCGGTCTGCAGAATAAAGTGAAGTGGAACACAGAGTGCACGCGCTCATTCCTGCAGTCATCACAAGCGCGACAGTCATCTATTGCTCATAAATCACATTCAGTGATCAAATAAATCTTTGATAAAAGATTAAAAATAAAAAAATGTTCAATGTAGGAGCCCTGACTTGAAAAACTAAGTGGAGGTGGGTCCGGATTGAACTCGCTTCGGGTCCGGACTTTGAGAAGGGCTGCCATAATGCATTTTTGTTATTTTAAATGGTCATGTCAACAACATTTGCAGCAGTTTTTTTGTAAATAATTTAACTTTCTAAATGCCTTGTGTTGATCTGTAATGTCTCCATCTAGTGACAACTATCTGTGTGTGCAACTCAAGTGTGTGTGTGTGTGTGTGTGTGTGTGTGTTATAGACAGATATCGTGATGGACGACCACCTAAAAATCTTATCACAAGAGTAAGTAGTACATAGTGTGTGTGCACCTCATGTTGTGTTGTTCTATTGTTAGCTCAGGTTGTGTTGTGTTGTTTTATTGTCATGTCATGTTGTGTAATTATTGTCTGCAGGATATTGTGCACATTCCTCCCCGTGTTCCACGGACCGTCCATCCAGGTGAGCACAATAACACAAAATCATCATCAGTGTTGAGTCTGAATACTGACAAGTGTATTTGATCAGAGATGAAGTTAAACAACACAACATTAGTCTGTTGTTATCATGAATTCAAATCTGGGGAATCCATCCCATAATGACTGTAGTTAGTGTCATAATTATTTCCTCTGTCACAGGATGTAAAGGACCGGCAGTCAACAGAGACCTTAAACCCGGGAGAAGATTAAACACCAGCCCATCAGGTACAGTTGTGTGTGTGTGTGTGTGTGTGTGTGTGTGTCTGTGTGTGTGCGTGTGCGTGTGCGCGTGCGTGCGTGTGTGTCTGTGAGTGTGAGTCTGTTTGTGTGCTTGTGTGTGTGTGTGTGTGTATGAAAGGCCAGCTGTTCATGGTAATAAATGTTTGTGTGCGTGTGTGTGTCTGTGTGTTTGTGCGTGTGTGTGTGTGTGTGTGTGTGGAAGGCCAGCTGTTCATGGTAATAAGTGTGTGTGTGTGTGTGTGTGTGTGTGTCTGTCTGTCTGTGAGTGTGTATGGAAGGCCAGCTCTTCATGGTAATAAGTGTGTGTGTGTGTGTGTGTGTGTGTGTGTGTGTGCGCGTGCGTGCGTCTGTGAG
The DNA here is from genome assembly GCA_026939265.1 of Oreonectes daqikongensis. Lineage (NCBI taxonomy): Eukaryota > Metazoa > Chordata > Actinopteri > Cypriniformes > Nemacheilidae > Oreonectes > Oreonectes daqikongensis. The sequence continues at coordinate 165,958 of JAOTQM010000639.1, read as the reverse complement.
TGTGAGTCTGTTTGTGTGCTTGTGTGTGTGTGTGTGTGTGTGTGTATGAAAGGCCAGCTGTTCATGGTAATAAATGTTTGTGTGCGTGTGCGTGTGTGTGTCTGTGTGTTTGTGCGTGTGTGTGTGTGTGGAAGGCCAGCTGTTCATGGTAATAAGTGTGTGTGTGTGTCTGTCTGTCTGTGAGTGTGTATGGAAGGCCAGCTCTTCATGGTAATACGTGTGTGTGTGTGTGTGTGTGTGTGTGTGTGTGTGTGTGTCTGTCTGTGAGTGTGTATGGAAGGCCAGCTGTTCATGGTAATAAGTGTGTGTGTGTGTGTGTGTGTGTGTGTCTGTGTTTGTGTCTGTCTGTGAGTGTGTATGGAAGGCCAGCTGTTCATGGTAATAAGTGTGTGTGTGTGTGTGTGTGTGTGTGTGTGTGAGTGTGAGTGTGTATGGAAGGCCAGCTGTTCATGGTAATAAGTGTGTGTGTGTGTGTGTGTGTGTGTGTGTGTGTGAGTGTGAGTGTGTATGGAAGGCCAGCTGTTCATGGTAATAAATGTGTGTGTGTGTGTGTGTGTGTGTGTGTGTGTGTGTGTGTGTGTGTGAGTGTGAGTGTGTATGGAAGGCCAGCTGTTCATGGTAATAAATGTGTGTGTGTCTCAGCAGATGGAAGGTTACAGTTTCTGGGATCAGCTGACAGGGTAAAATCTAAACCTTTATATTACAGTGTATATTTGTATCTCATGTTTCACGCTCTTCTGTTCATGTGTGTAAATCTCTGTCATTGCAGGATTTTACAGTCCCACAGAGGTAATAAACTTCATTCAACACTATCAAGACATCACACTGTTGTGTTGTGTGTGAGTATTATTGTGCTTTGTTTTCAGGCCGGTTAGATATTTACCCAGAGATCAGATGAGTTTACCACCTCTACCAACAGAAACCATCAGTGACCAATTAAACCAGACTGAATGTCCACCATCCAGACCAGTACCAGCTTCACCACACAACAGAAACCACAACAACAGACCCACATGGACAGAGTAAGATACAAACACACACACACACGCTGTCTGTAACGGTGATCCGTCTGTAATGAAATGTTCTATTTATTTTTCAGATCAGGTCTGAGTGAAATAAAGAATGTAAGTGTAAATCCCTGTTGATTCTTATAAAGTAAATGATAATTTGTGTAATTCACACTTATTTTCACTCCAAGGTTAAAAGTCGATCATCTGCAGGTAAATCAGACTGTTCTTTTATGTTTTTATATAAATAATAATGTTGTCATCATTAGTCTGATGGATTGTGTTGTGTGTTTGTAATTCAGCTCATGTATCTCAGAGGTTTTCTCTGGATTTGGAGTCTCAGGATCTCGGCAGGTTCGGATGCTTCACTTTATCATTTATTACTGCTGTTAACTGCATCATATCATGAATTAACTCTCTTCTGTTGTGTGTGTGTTTTAACCTGCAGCGATTGTGTAACAGAACACGACTTGGGTACCAATCCACACACACAGCACCACAATCCAGATTTCACATAAAACACACAATCTGCTTCTGAAATGATGATTTCACTTAATATTGCTGATGGTCACTTAATAAAACTTTTATATGGTGAGATGAAGTGTTAGATCTGACTGTAAAGATCACACACCGACCTGAATCTATATCATAGTCTCTGATTCTCAAACTAAAAACTGCATTTATTACAGATTCACAATTCAGGAGACAGCAGAACCATGAATGGCCACCAACTAAAGAAGATTCTCACCACAGCGGGTTCACCAGCCACAGCAAACCTGTGCAGGTACACACACACACACACACACACACACACACACACACACACACACACACACACCTGATAAATATGAAAACATTTGTTGTTTGTGTGTGTGTTCAGGGTTTAGAGGAGCAGAACTGGTATGTTGGTGCATTTGGTCGTGTGGACTCTGAACACGCTCTTCATCTGGTCAACCAGGTGAACTTTGATATTTTTCTTTTTTTTGACATGAGAAATAAAGTTCAGATAACTGAAAAACCAGCCAGTTTTGACTGTTTCTCATCAAAATGTGACAAATGTACACAGCTAACATATGCTGATCTCGCTGTTTGCACTTGTGTGAACAGGAGGGCGCGTTCCTGGTGCGCGACTGCTCGAGGAACACTACCCATGAACCCTTCGTTCTCGCTGTGTTCTACGACAAAAGGGTTTTCAACATTCAAATTCGTTTCTGTGATGAGACCAGCAAATACACTCTGGGGACAGGACTCAGAAACAGTGAAGTAAGTTCTGATCACATGATTTGTGTTAAGCGAGCACAGGGTCGAGCAGAGCTACAGCTGTCCCATCTTCTGTCTTTCAGAGGTTTGATTCCGTCACTGACATCATCAAGTTTCATTCCATTTTTCCCATTATCCTTATTGATGGACGTAAAATGATGGCAGCAACCAATCCGAGACGACACTGTGTCCTCATGTACCCAGTCACAAAGCAGGACATGACACAACTCTTATGTTGAACATCAAGGACACAGAAATCTAAAGAACTCTTAAAACATCAAGTTTTATTCAAGACGTTAAGGATGTTTTACAGACATTGTAACTTAAGACAAATAAATCATTTAATATAAAATACGTGTGTGGCTGAACTTGATTCAGAAGCAGATTATCTGATTATCAATATCACCATTTATTTCTCTGTTGCTTAGCCAAAACATCTGAAATGTTGCTAATAGTTTAACATAGTTTTTAAAAGTGTAGTTTCTTATTAGGTACGTTTACATGCAACCATTTTCATCTAAAATATGAAAGATTTTCAGCTCCATCCATTTCCTAGCGGATATTTTGGTTGCCTGTAAACGTAACTATTGAACAGTAGATCGTTTATTTGAGGTAGATGACAGTCAGCGGTGATAAATAAATCTAACAATGTTAACAGTTTTAGTGAGTGCAAGACAAGAGGAGTGTGGAAATGATGAAAATACTGAATCTGTATACATACAGGAAGGTCTAATGTTTAGAAATCTTCAACAAAGATAATGTTCAGAAATGTATTTGTGGATAAACACTGAAATGGGCAAGACAGAAGAGACTCAACACATTTTACTTCAGTGGTGTAAGACATGACAAAACAATCTGTTCATAAAGATTATGACCAATGAATATATATCATCTTATGAACAGACATTTGTTTCGGCACAATGTTTCAAATCTATTTTCAATACCAAGTGTCAAGTCCATGTAACGGATCAAACATAACTGTATATACTGTATAGTCACAGAGGAGATTTTGCATGAAGATAACTGTTATGATGTAGAACACAATGAATACAGTGGAAGAAATATCTGCAAACCTGAAAAAACATGTTGACACATGACACATTTAAATGTCTCGAGAAAGGCTAAGAAAGATTAAGAAAAAACTTCACTCAAGGGAAATATATTTACATGAATCTGTCTTTGAAATTGTCATCAGGGAAATAATATAAAATACACTTAAAGGAATAGTTCACTTTAGAATTCAAATTCTATTATTATTTAGTTGTTCCAAATCTGTATAAATGTGTTTGTTTGGTTGAACACAGAGAAAGATATTTGGACGAATGCTTGTAACCAAACAGTTCTTGGACCCCATTGACTACCATAGTAGGAAAAATAACAACGGTAGTCAAAAGTGCCCCAGAACTGTTTACTGTCCTACATTCTTCAAAATATCTCATTTTGTGTTCAACAAAACAAAAAAAATATAAAGTAATGTTTCCTACTATGGTATTCAAAAGGTCCCAAAAACTGTTTGGTTTACAAGCATTCATCCAAATATGTTTCTCTGTGTTCAACCAAACAAAAACATTTATACAGATTTGAAACAACTCATAAACAATTTATTCTAAAGAACTATTTCTTTAAATGGCATAAATATGAGTTAAAAATGTTAAAATACAAGTGGTTTTAAAATGGCACTGTAATTATAAACACTGGTACAGTTCTGGAATATCAGTCAATACTAGATGTTTAGGAGTTTTTCAGAGACTCCTCTCACAACCAGTTCTATCACGCGATACTTTTGTCCCGTTACCTTTTTCAGTTTCATCTTCAATGAAGGCTGTTTGCTGACCGCGACCTCCGTCTGTTCCTGAGTGTGATGAACTGAACGTATCCACTTATAGTTCTTCAGGGTTTGAACACCAACATTGACCATCTGAACTAAAGGGTTTGGATGATTCAGAACTACAACAGGTTGGCTTGGAGCAGGAAGCTTGACAAGCTGATCTTCTTTCAAAGGAGTTAATCTCATTTCACGATCTTTAGTAGACAAAACACGCTGAAAGTTCATTGAAACTGATGGCAATTTGTGTTTTTTTGGTTTTCCCTTTTTGTGTTTCTTACGAGGAGGTGTGTGGCAGTTTTGATCTTCAGGGAAGTCTCTTTTTAATATCAGCTTGATAGCTCCTTCATGACCTCTGGAAACATTCTGCTCGGTTAACTTGCAGTAGAGAACAGGCCGTGCCGTCAAACTCTCCTCCTGTGCTGGCGTCTCTGGAACCTTCTTGTTGGGTTCTAGCAGTGAACTTGGAATCCTCACCAAAGCCACTTTAGGATACATGAGGGGAGCTTGACAACTGCACTGATGAGGTTTAGACTCAGAATCTCGCTCGTCTTTATCTGATATGTTGTTCTTATTGGATGGCATGCCCACTGTCAACAGGTTAGTCACATTTGGGTTTTCTTTCAAATTACTTGTTTTAACATTAGAACATTTCTCAAGTGTGTTCTGTGTTGTTCCAGGCCCTGTTTTCTCTTGACCATTGGTGTTTTCAACAATCTCACGCTCTGTTTTGGATTCTTTGAACTCCATATCTTCAACTTTGGGTTTCTCTTCAGTTTCCTCCTCCTTTTTAATGCCAACACCACAGACCACTGACTGCTCCATGCTTTGCACATTTTCCTTTGACGCTGTCATCTTACGTTCATAATCTGAAATGTTTTCCAACTCTCGCTGTAGCTTGATTATTAACCCATTTGTTTGCAAGGTGCTGTTGTGAAATTCCGGCACGAATTGAGAGACACTTGCAGTTGATGTAGGTGTGGGACAAAGAGAAAAAACTGATGAGATCACAGGAAGGCCTTCAGAACTCACTTCTGTACCCTCACAAGCTGCCACCGAGGATTTGAATGCCAGACCGTTGCTTTTCAGGTTCTGCTTGTTCATGTTCTGACCTGCTGTGTCTGAGGAACGCTGAGGTCTGTGTAGAGTTTTTCTGATACTTTGAACATCAGTTAAAGGTGGCTGCTGTTTTTCCTTCTGACATGTTAAAGACTTTGATGGACTGGCTGTAGACTCAGCGGCAACTTGACATTTGAATGACATCTCGTTTCCAGTGGCGACCGGTGAAGGTCCGTCCACAGTGTACTTCAGATCTTGTGGGGTTCCATTAGGTGGGATAAGCCGAAGCTCCAGCTCCCGAGTCCCGTTGACATTTTTCACCTCAACCAACTCAACCAAACAGCCAGCAGGAATATTGATCTCCTCTGGACAGGACACAGTCAAAGGCTTGTTGTGCTCAATGGGCTGGTTTAATGGTGCTAACAGTTCCACCTGGACATTGGACAGTGGACAAGCCTTCTTTGATGATCTTCTGAGAATTATGGGGGTTGCTCTTGGCCGACTGCTCTTTTCCGTAGTTGGTTCTCTCTGCATGGAAACCAGTGGACTTCTTTCAGAATGTTTGATTGAACTGTTGAGGAGCGCAGCAGTCAAACTTTTCTTCTGTGACGTCAGACTGTTTGTCTCTGTTACGGACTGACTGACCCGATGATCTGGTTGGGCATTCTGAGCTGTAACAGTTCTTTGGGTTAATGCTCCCGCTGACATATTGAGAAGCGGTCTGAGTGGGCTGGTCATCTCAACAGGCAGGTGGACCTGGACTTTGGGAATGCCTTTGGAATGGATTAGCTTTTCAGGAACACTGCTCCTCTGGCTTTTCAAAGGTGGCTCTGTAGAACCAGTAGGGACTCTTGTAAAGGCTGCTTTCTGAATGGGCTTTTCTGAAGTTGGCTTGCTACTACCCACCTTTCCCTGCTGGCTATCCCCACTGACCAGAGAACTTGACAGACTTCCATTTTCCTGCCCAGTTCTTGGAACCACCTTAAGTGTGTTGCCTATTGAGTGACTTGCGTTGGAAGCGTATCTTGAAGCTGTGCTTGTGAATTGTGTCTGAGCAACAGAAATGGCAGGTGTTGTGTTGGCAACACATTGTCCTGTTGTGCTGCAGATCAAATGGGAATGTCCACTGCTGGTTTTGCCCCCAGTCTTGGTAATACTGGTTCTCGGTTGACTTCCACTAAGGTATTTGACATGAGCATTTCCTTTAGGTTGAGAAACTGTGCTGGGATTCATACAATGCTCAGTCATTTCATGCCAACCTGATGTTCTCTGAGCGTCAGTGTCTGATGTGTGTCCACAGAGTGGGGTGGTTTCATCAAAATTAGTAAAGAAGCCTTTTTCCGCAGGTCTTTTGTGTATACGCTGAATATGCTTCACCATGTAATCTCTCCGCACCGCTCCATAGGAGCAGAAGCTACATCTATATGGGTACGAGCCAGTATGTGAAACAACATGTTTCTGAGACTCTGTTTTGGAATAGGAAACATGGCTGCAGAGTGCACATGAGAACGTCACCTCTTTATGATAAGACACATGCCTCTGGAAAAGGTCCACGTCTTTGGTTGTAAACCGGCATTTTGCACAGCACAGACGATCTCTAGCAGGTACAGCATCATCCTTGTTCATGAATGACATGAAACTTTGTTGTGAGCGCATGGTGAGAACATTAGGTTAGTAATTCCAATACCGACAGTGTTTTTGTTCATTGGGTACATTCATTGGGTCAATATTTGCTGCTGCTTGAGGATCTGTTCCTTTGAGCCGATTACACTGAAGGTCAGCGAGTTAAGTGTTGCGTTTCAGAACACCTTTTCAACCTGCACAATAAGGAAAAAGAAGAGCGTTTTAGGAATTTAGAAATGAACTTAAGACAAGTCAATAAATGGTTAACAACAAAGGCTCTACAAGAATTTCATTTAAAGGGGCAAATTTAAATGTTTGACTTTCTTTTCACATTGTACCATGAAAAGTTTCAGAACTCAAAACTTCCTCATTAGTTTTATTTCTTTTGGGTTTTTTATTGAAACCAAACTGCCAAACGCTTCACGTTAGACATGACATCATAGCGTGACAAAAGGTCACTGTTATCTTCAAAAGCAAGTTTTTTGTATTTGCATTATCTCTGATCAAATAATGAAATGAACAAAATGAAATCAAAATGCGAAACAGTCTGTCTGTCTTTATTCTAGAATTTAATTCCAGTCAGTGCTACTCTCTCTGACCATGTCTACAAAAACATTTTTATTTGAATCTTTTGCTAAATCCTATTGAGCATCTTCGTGTTTCTCACAAGGTGCGTTTCCATTACCCTTTAAATAGAAATTGTGAATAAGCTTAATGGAAACACGTCAATTTCGCAAAAATTCCCAGCTATCGCAAAAATGTTTTTGCAAAACTGTAACAGAAACGGTTTTTTTCACATGGTGTATGTAAAGTCATAGGATCATTTAAACATGTCGCAGTATGACTCTGGACCGAAGCAAAGATACAGAGTTCGCCATCATTTTTAATTATCGCAAGAGGATGAGTTTAAGTCGCATAACATTGGTTAACGAAAACGCTGTCATTTCGCAATAGTTTTTTATCGATATTTACAAAATATCGCAAAAGTTTTGCCCAAATCTGTAATGGAAATGCGGCTCCAGTCAGTGTGGTCTGACTCGTGCACTTGCGCCGATCTAACGTGGGCCACACAACGGAATTGACCAAACCGTGGTAAACGTCTGGTGCGTGATACAGTACCTGTGAGGCGAGATGCGACAAAGTGCGATTATAAGATGCAGCATACAAAACAAACACATAAATGTTATATGTATGCCTATAGTTAAAGCACAATCTGCTGTACGAAACTACAATCTGCACCGCAGCAGTTTAGCATCAACCTTTAATAAACCAATCATTCACATGATTAAACACAACTGCACGCATACACATACTAACTGTAGACCTATCAGCCACGATATCAAATAAAGAAACATATCATTGTCTTACATTACTGCTGGCCTGCATGCAACTCCAAATGTGGCCTTTCTTTCTGGGTTGACGCAACGATGCAATGACGTAATGTTATCGTGTGCTCGTGCTGTAGTTCCGTCCCCCCTGCCTGCCTCCAGCAACTCGTGTTTTTCCAGAAATAATTGTTGCAGCTCTATCTCCAAACGTGCTCAAACTAAATACTCTTCGAAGATATGACGTATGCAATACTACTGTATTAGTACTCAAAATTAACATGAGATTGGCAGAAACTGCGTGAGTTAAGTTTTTCTTTCACCCGACGCCAGGAGGTGCTGCAGCCCCCCAGCATCCGCGGCTATGTATTTTGTATTTTAATACAAAATTATTCATTTTCTGAAAGTTATACATCTGAAACTGTGTGAAGTTGAATAAGTTATAAGAGAATTTTCATATTTGTGTGAACTATTTATTTTTTCATTTTTCTAAACAATTTGATTTGTTTAAAATTAACGTAACCTTCAGAGACATTTGTGCAGTTTGAGATGTATTCTGCAGTTGCCTTGCTGTCTGAGGACGAGCATATCTCTGTTTTGACTGGAGCCAGAGACCATTACAGAAACTCACAGTCCTGTCTGATCTCTTCAGGATCCTATTTGTCAGAGCTTAATTTAGGACTAAAGACAGTTTTTTTTGCAGTTTGATCCCTGAAGATGACTAAACATGAATCCAAACAACAGCGCTTCCCATCAGCCTTCATGCAAATCTTAATCTGACTGACGTGCGTTCACGCATTCCAAGATCTCTTGTGCGTGTACTCGACAAATATGTCTCGAGCACAGCCCGCAGCCGCCATGATGACCGAAGCGATTACAACAACAGCACGTTTAATACTAACCTTAAAAGCATCCCTCTTTTCACAAAACAGCGACCGATGCGTAACAATCTTCAATGTTTAAACTATTCACTCCATCTTTGTCTGCATATTGTTTTTTTCTGCTGCTGTGAGTGCGCAGTGTTGGTGCGGGTGCACGAGGCGCGTGACGGAAGACGCGAGCCTGATTGGCTGTTTGCCTCAGTAGAGCTCTACTGCTCACGCGCGCTCCCGCATTTTACATCTTGCTTGCCACGTCACGAAAATAGACCGTCACGCACACGCGTGATGAACAGTAGATTGTAGAGTATAGCGGGTTTATTCGCGTGAAATGCTGTCGATTTTACGACACTTCCGTACAAATGTCCAGTCAGTAGAATACTTGCTATGATGCGCCATAATCTCTAGTCACGTGACACTTCTTTTATATAACAGGAAAACAACCGATGTTTGTTTATATTTTACAACTAAAATACTTTTATACTCGTTTCGATTAAGATCGATGCGAATAATACAGACAGGACACATAAAGATAAATGCATAAAACACAAAAAAACCTTTGTATCCTCCTGCATGTATTTACTTTTGTCAAATTGTCGATTTGAAATACTCGTCTGAAAAATACTGTAATATACTTGAGATTAGCAACAGTACTAAATATATACTTTAATATTTTTCACGTGGGAGCATTTTATTATCTTCGGCTTGTTTTCAGTGCAGGAACACACATAGTGTTCTTGTTCTTTTTTGTAGTTTGTCCGAAGATCTGGTAACACCTAATATAGCAGCACCATTTCTCACATTATTTCAAGCGCTGCTTTCGTAAAATTAACACATGACATCCTATTACCACATATGTATTCTATACATGGATCATGATGAAACCAATGACACATCACATAGCCTCGTGTAGCACATGTATTTCAAAGCAAAAATAATGGCCAGTCAAACTCAAAACGCTTAAATCATCGAACAACTCAACAATAGACGTTCATTTATTCACACTGTCGCGCGAGTTTTCCAGCTAAACGTCACTTCCTGCTGGGCGTGTGAGTGAGCCGAACGGTCTTTACCATATATAGGCAAAGCCAAGGAGCGCCGCGCGCCGCCGCCTCTTCCGCGTTCAGGGATCAGCCGGTGACAGAAGTGCACAGATCCGGACGGGCCCGTTTCACCTGCGTTCATTTCATTTACCGGAGGAATAAAGCGATATGTCGTACGAGCTCAGTAAGTCTGATGCTGTGTGTGTCTGTGTGTGTGATCTCTGCGAGTCTGTGTGTGTGTGTGATCTCTGCGAGTCTGTGTGTGTGTTCGCTGACTGAATGCAGACGTATGAGCTGTTGTTGGTGGTTATGCTGGTAGTTTAGTTAATGTTAGTAATTGTGCTATAGTATAGTGTAGTATAGGTGTGGTATCGTTACTCTGGGCAATGTACTCGCACTGATGGATTCTCGTGATGAAAGCAGCAGCAGCACGTTTAACGTTACCTGTGCGTGCGTGCGTGCGTGCGTGCGTGCGTGTTATTGCGGTGTTATATTAAACAGTAACACACCTCAATGTCTCAGTGAGTGTACACCAGGAAACTGAGACACTGAGATTCAGTTCATGTGAGTGCAGCAGCTGTGAATACTGTGATGGCACCATATACTTTACCATAATGTCTATTTTGACCTGATTCCTTGTGTGAATACTGTTCTCAGACTACACACATACTGAACAAATGTAAGTTGCTATGGAAATAAAGCTTAAATCTATGAGACCATTTTTAAATTCACACACTGAAGTTTCCACTGGCCTCCAGCCTGCAGAATATCTCCACCACCATGTTTGTTTATGAAATTAATGTTTTTGGTTTCTGCTACCAATAAGCGTGCAGTACTCATGTTTAATTCTGTTTCAGAGATGTTTCCCTAAAATCAGCTGAGAATATGCAGCTTTCCTCATAAATCCATATCAAAACTTTCTCATCTGACAGTTTATGTGTTGTGTTTTTCTGCAGAGCATGTGTTTGCCAGCCTGCCCCAAATGGAGAGGGGTGTGGCCAAAGTCCTGGGCGGAGACCCCAAAGGAAACAACTTCTTGTATACTAATGGAAAGAGTGTCATTATCAGGAATATTGATGCAAGTATTACAATGAATGAGTCACAGCTGATTGTTTTGTTGATTGTGTTTAATGATAGTTGAAGGTTTTGATGTTTTGTGTTATTTCCAGAACCCTGCGATCGCAGACATCTACACTGAACATCCTCATCAGGCTATTGTAGCTAAATACGCTCCCAGTGGATTCTACATCGCGTCAGGCGGTGAGTGACGTGACACCTGCTGTGATTGTGCTGGACTGTTGTGCAGTATTTGATCATCATCTTCTCCTGCAGATGTGTCGGGTAAAATCCGGATCTGGGACACAACGCAGAAGGAGCATCTGCTGAAGTACGAGTATCAGCCGTTCGGAGGGAAAATCAAGGACATCGCCTGGACTGAAGACAGCAAGAGAATCGCTGTGGTGGGCGAAGGCCGGGAGAAGTGGGTGACAGACGCCTCTAACCCGATTTTGATTCTAGGAGCGTTTTGTCTGTGTCGGACAAAAATCTGATTGAATTTTAATGGCGTGTGGTGGTTTGTGTGCTGTGCAGGTTCGGGGCTGTGTTTCTCTGGGACACGGGTTCCTCGGTGGGAGAAATCGTGGGTCACAGTAAGATCATCAACAGCGTTGACATCAAGCAGACGCGGCCGTATCGTCTGGTGACGGGCAGTGATGACAACTGCACCACGTTCCTGGAGGGACCACCCTTTAAATATAAATGCACCATTAGTGTGAGTTACAAGAGAGAAACACAATGCAGTGTACCAGATTAGGGTTTTTTTTGTACAGAAATGCTTATTAGTTTGTCCGTTGTTGTGCAGGATCACAGCCGGTTTGTGAACTGTGTGCGTTTTTCTCCTGATGGAAATCGTTACGTGTCGACCGGTGCAGACGGTCAGGTGAGAGTTCAAAGGTCATCTGCTGCTGCTGTGTTAAATTGTATTCATGTATATATATTTGAATGCGAAGAACATCTTTGTGTTTGAAGATAAACCGAAAATAATTTCTCCCTCTGTTGGAGTCATTCTGTGTCTCATCTCTCTCTCCTGTTTCTCTTGTTTCAGATTTTGCTGTATGATGGGAAGACTGGGGAGAAGGTGGGCTCTCTGGGCGGAGAGAAAGCTCATGCCGGCGGCATTTATGCTGTGAGTGTCAGTCTGTCTACTGCTCATGAGCTCTGAAATAAAGATGATGATGATGTTTGTCTCTCAGGTCAGCTGGGGTCCTGACAGCACACAGCTCATCTCAGCATCAGGAGATAAGACCGTTAAACTATGGGATGTTGGCAGCGGGACGGCAGTGACGACCTTTAACATGGGCGCTGATGTTTTGGATCAGCAGCTGGGCTGTCTGTGGCAAAAGAATCACCTGCTCAGTGTTTCTCTGTCTGGATACATCAACTATCTGGACAGGAATAACCCCGACCGGCCGCTACGCACCATTAAAGTAAGCAGACCTACGTTTGTGTTCCCCTGATATACAGGCAGCTCCATAAGTATTGGAACAGAGGCACATTATTTTTTATTTTAGCTGTTAACCAAAATGTATTCAAGTGATATAATAAAGGGCACAACGTTGTCTGGACGTTGTGAAGGTTTTTTTTTTATCATGGAGAAGATAATGGCATCATCCACCACTTTTATCTTATATGGACAGCAGGATTTGTTTTCTTGCTGAGCACAGCACGCAGTGTGTTGTTTTTACCAAACTGTTGGTTTGGCCACTCTTCATGTTCATGTATCTGCCTGATGGATTTGTTTTGTTTTTGAAACGTAACTATGGTCTGAATCACTTGCATGAAGATCTCCCTGAATTGTATGTGTGGGTTCACAGCATCAGTTTCCTCGTGCCGCCACTACAGTTAAAATCAACTTCAGACCTTTAACATGCTTCATTTATGAAGAAATTATTTAATGAAAAGCCCAAACTTGGCCAAAAACAGCTTTTGGTTCAACTGTTCCATTACTTTTGATCATTTGAAAAAGGGGGAGCAACATATTAAAGAGCTGTAATTCCTAAACCCTTCAGCCAATTTGCATGCGAAAACTCTCTAAATAAAGCAATATTTATTATATCACTGTAACTTGAATACATTTTGGTTAACAGCTAAAATAAAAAATAATGTGCCTCTGTTCCAATACTTATGGAGCTGACTGTAAATGTGGTTTAGTTGCAAGGCAAAATAAGTAACGGAACCCACACTTGAGAGTTAGTGCAGACTGTGCATGCCGCAGTTCCTCATTTCTTGCACGCAGCAGTGAGGTTGTTCATGGATTGTGTGTTTTTATGCAGGGCCACACTAAATCCATCCAGTGTCTCACGGTTCATAAGGCGGACGGCCGATCCAACATCTATTCAGGCAGTCATGATGGACACATTAATATCCTTCATTTCTCTCGTGATTAAGCTGTTAGTGTGTATTAATGCTGTTATGAGAGTGTGTTTGTCCTTGACATTGTGTGTGTGCACATTACTGGGACTCGGAGACCGGAGATAATGATGAGTTTCTAGGGAAGGGACACTCCAACCAGGTCTCCAGGATGGCCGTGGATGATTCCGGTCGTCTGGTGTCCTGCAGTATGGACGATACGGTTCGTTATACGGACCTCAGTAAGAAAGAGTACAGGTGAGATGATCTGCCTTCCATGAATGAATATAAACAATTCAGTCAGATCAGGTCATGTACACTGTTGCTGATACTCAAAACATTTTCTCCTATTTTTGTGTGTTAGTGCGTCTGATGTGATAAAAATGGACATGCAGCCGAAGTCTGTGAGCGTTGGTCCTGGAGGTCTCGCTGTCGCTGCGTGTATTGGGCAGGTACAGAAATTCTACTGACATCATGTGCTGTCATATGTGTATAAACACGGAATAAACACGGATTGTTTTGTGCAGCTGGTTCTGTTGAAAGACAAGAAGAAGATCTTCACTCTGGACAGTCTCGGGTTCGAGCCTGAAGCTGTCGCTATTCAACCAGGGGGCGGGACTGTGGCTGTGGGCGGAGCTGTAAGTCACCATTCACTGCGGTTAAATGTTTCACTTTCAATGTTTTTCTGTAGTTTGACAGGGTTGTTTTTTGATCTGTTGTTGTAGGATGCAAAGGTGCATCTGTACTCTATTCAGGGAAACACCCTGAAGGATGATGGGAAGGTTCTGGATGTTCAGGGGCCTGTGACGGACATGTCGTACTCTTGGGATGGAGCGTTCCTCGCAGTCACGGATGAGAAGAAAGTCGTCACTGTGTTCACTGTCGCTGACGGATACACGGTAAATCAGACTGTTTGGCTATATTAGTTTTACGTTACATTAAACAATGTTTGATTTGTTTGTATTATATTGTAGTAATGTTGGTCTGACATTGAGTTTAATCCAAATCTGATGTCGAATTTTATAACAAGAACTCCAAATGCCAACCAAGAACTCTGACCAACAGAGATTTCTGTTTCAGAAATCTGACTGTAAATTCATGTTTTAGTGAAGAGATCAGATAATGTCTAAAGTCTGATGAATGTCTAAATGTTTGTGTTTAAGGAGAAGAATGAATTTTACGGACATCACGCGAAGGTCGTCTGTTTAGCCTGGTCACCTGACAATGAGCACTTTGCCACCAGTGGAATGGACATGATGGTTTATGTGTGGACCGTCAGCAATCCTGACAAGAGGATCAAAATCCCAGGTAACACACACACACACACACACACGTTTATTTTTTGTATTGCAATTTTTTTTGTGGACACAAAAAGAGAATTTAGCATAAGACCTATCACACAAGTATAAATGTAGTGCCTTCTGAAGCTTTCAGTATGTTTGGCAGAAGTATTATGAACCACTTTAATGTGTTTCTGGTCACTGATTCTCCTTTTGTGTTTCATTGAAGAAAATGTCAAATCTGTAACCTGTATTTTTCAGAACTGAGTTTATTTGTTTGTAGTTGATATCCTGATGAAATGTGTTTGTGTTTGTGTGGCAGACTCTCATCGCTTGCATCACGTCAGTGGTCTGGCTTGGCTCAACCCAAACACGCTCGCCACAACCTCTCACGACTCCTGCGTGAAACAGTGGACTTTAAAAATCTAAACTCTCGCACAGGATCTCTGGATCTCAACAGGAAAACAGACCATGTTTCACTCGCTCTGTCTGTCTCTCCTTACTTTTCTCTTTTATGGCTCTTTGTCTAGTTTCTGTCTGTATGTCACTGCTGCCCTGCGTGTTTAGAAGCTCATATCAGTAATTCAGCTAATAAACAAACACACAATGGAAACATGTCATGTCGTGTATCGCTGCACAGATAGACAGACATGAACTCAGAAACACTGAAGCACTTGATCTTCCAATCAACCAGAAACTGGTCGTTGTGACATTCCAGAAGCAGGGATCAGAGTTCATCGCCCGGCCGGGAGTTCTCAAACCCGAATGTGATCGTGTGTTACAAGAGCTCTTCGCCGGGTGTCTCCTCTCCCGTGTGCGTGTTTATGTGCCCAGTGTTCATGTGGAGAGGAAGTTAGGGAGCAATAATCATGAGAAATTAACAGCAGAAGAGCTGGTGTAACAGTAGCTTTATCTCCTCTAACTCTCACATGTTGTTTATTTACTGTTTATGTTTGAATTTCTCTGGTTCATTTTTCATTGGGTGGATGTGATTCATAATTATATTAAAAATGAAAATAAAACACTTTTTATGCAACTTCCTTCAGGTCATTTTGTATCTTGCGATCACATTTTACCCTATAATCTAAATGGAAAAATAAATATTAGAACTCTGTCACTCTCATGTGTTTGTAAATCTGTATGTGAGTCTTTCTTCAGTGCAACACAACAGAAGATATTTTGTGAAATGTCTCAGTGGTTTTGTGTTCATACAGTGAAAGTCAATGGAGTTCAGTGTTGTTTGGTTATCAACATTTTTCAAAATATCTTCTGAAGAAGAAAGAAACTCATACAGGTTTAACATGACACGAGAATGAATAAATGGGTCAACGATCCCTTAAATTATATTTAGCAAGAAAATGTAATGTATTTGGACGCTTCACTTTTATAGCAATTCACTACTCTCAAGTACTACTATGATGTATAAATACTTATTTTAATAAATAGAAGCAAGATATTTTAAATAAAATGTACGATGTAAAATATAAAACAGTACAAACATTAAATAATTTGAAAACGTAAAAAAGTTTATGAATGACGTGAATGTGACGCGTCGATGACGAAAGGGAAAAAAACACCTGCGCGAGCGCGCGAAGCTATGAGCGGGAAAACAGCGCGAGTCTCTTCAAACAATGACGAGCATTAAATAAAAGTAATTATAAAACTGAATATCTGACAAATGCTTTTATATAAACTAAATAAACTTTAGGAAGTAACCCCTTAAAGGCTTATCATTTAAACTCGGAAATGCTTGCTGAGAAAAATCGACGGATTTCTCCTACATGACGGAGTTCAGGCGGAGAAATGAAGCTATCGGGATTGTAAAGGTAAACGTGATTATATTTTCTGTACTCAAACAATGTTGTTTGTGGTTAACAGTGTTAAAATACAAGTAACGCTGTAGAAACATGAAGGTTTATGTCTCGTGACAGTCTGTGAATGTTTAGTGAGGCCAGCAGAGGGCAGAATTGACCTCTACTGTCAAATCTCATGAGTTTACTACAAATATTCATATTACTGTCAATATTTCTTCAGTGTTTAGATTTCATTGGGTTTGTGTGGCTTAATTGCTCAGATTTGCGGTTTTAATGAATTTGGGTTAATGTATATTCATAAATTCAGTGTAAATTGTGTATCTGAATGGAGAAGAAAGTGAATTAAGTTACTGTAATGAGTCTCATGTGAGAGAGAGAGAGAGAGAGAGAGAGAGAGAGAGAGAGAGAGCAGATTCCTGAGCAACAGACAGACAGAAACCAGTGGAGACTGAATGCAGACTTGAGTGAGTTTATGATCGTTTCTGTTTCTATACAGCCGTGTTTCTCTGTTTCTGTCTGTTTATAACTGTGTGATTTCAGAGTTTCATGCTTTCAGAAAAGAGAGGAAATTAATTTTTGTAGTTCACAGAAATACTACACATCTGATTTATGCAGTTGAATTCATCTTCTGTATAAATGTGTCTAACACAGACGTCTTATTCATGTTAAGTTCCGCTTCAGGCTATTTTAATTTCATCAGCATATAAAAACATTTTTCTTACTAATGGCATTTTATTTGTTTTTATATGGAATTAGGATTGAGAAACTAAATGAATGAAGTAGGGATGTTTGATTTAAGCACCTGCTGATGTTAGATTGGTGACACATTGATTTTTATAATTAGATTAGATTAGATTAAACTTTATTGTCTTTACACTTACAAGTACATGTGTACAAAATTATAAAGAAATTTGATCTTGCTATCAGTGAATATAAAAGTCATTAGATATATCTAATACCACATTAAATTATGTCTGGTCACGTTTGTATAATGTAACAAGGTTTAATGATACAATTCATTATTTCATGATGTATTTGTGCAGTGTTGTGTGTTATATTCAGAGTTATATCGATTTAGATATATCTGTAAATCTGTTTAGATAATGTATTATGTCACAGGTCAAAGAACATATGTGTCACATGACAATGCAAACATGTTGGATTTCAGATTATTATCAATATTTGCTTACAACATTGGTATCTTTTCTCATATTGCTGTTGGCATCACTCATGTCACACAACTCATAAACATCTTTATAAATATTTTATGGTCTCATGTGAGCAAATGTTTCACAGAGTGTATTAGCAGTTTTATGGTTTTATCATGTTTTATTCAGTTATAGTGTATCACAGAGGTCACAGCATGTACAGATATGTACAGCGTGTTACAGTATTCTGGAGGCTGATGGTGTTTATTGTAAAACATGAAGACTTTTAATTACAAAATTTATTGTTTTGTAGTTGTACCTGTACATAGTAATATGTGATGCTTTATGGTTGTGAAATGTAAATTGATCATGTTTATAGTTAATGTGATGGACTGGTAGATGAACATGAGACTGGGGGTCCACCCTTATATTTTTCCAAGTCTCACTGAATTCTGGAAGATTATTAAAACTAACATATAGTCAAATTTCCATGAGACTGTGATGGGACGCTGCAGGGCGCTGGGGCACATGGAGGATCGGGTGGTTTTTGTTGGACTTCGTCCTGAAAGGTACACAAGCGATTCTATCCTGATGTAGAGATACTGTGTGTGTTTATGAGGACAGACGGCAGCTTTGCGTGAGGTTTGTCTTTTCATGTTCATGGGTGGGATTTAACATTGAGCATGTGAATATTTAATGAAAACATGTTGAAACATTAACCTATGTGACTGTACAGCATTCAGTGACATCAGCACATATACACAACAGTTTCTCTGGCCGGTGCTGCGGGAGCGTGGAGTTACACGCGTGTGTGTATAAGAGCAGTGTGGAGTTACAGGTGTGTGTGTTGTGTGTGGGTCAGCAGTGTGGAGTTGTGTGTTTTTTGTGACTCAGCAGTGTTGAATTACGCTGTGTGTGTGTCACCAGTGCAAATGTGTTTCAGTAAGTAAGTGATTCTCCATCCAGTGTTTCAGTCCTGATGTTCAGTACAGTTCTGCTTCAAGGCCTGACAAATGTGTGTGTGTCACGTTATTGTTTATGTTTGGGCATGTGGTGTGTTTGGTGTGCCTTAGCGTGTAGGGTGTGTGTAGGCATGTTTAATGGGACATGTGTGGGGTGTGATATATGGATCAATTTCACAATTCAAAAAACAGCTGAAGACCCACCTCTTCCATGAGCACTTAACTGTCTCATAAAAAAAAATGTTTACCCCTATTTTTCCTTTTCTAATGTTCTCTATATACTTGCTTATACTATCTTGACGTTGTATTTGAAACCTTGTATTACTAGCACTTCTCGTGAATATTGCTTACTTAGACGAATCGCTTGCTGTTTTCCTCAATTGTAAGTCGCTTTGGATAAAAGCGTCTGCCAAATGAATAAATGTAAATGTAAATGTAAAATGTGATTGTGGGTGTTTTGGGTGCATGTCTGGTGTGTTCTACTTGTAAAGGCGGCCGCACACTGTGCGATTTTATATAGTTAGTTAAGATTGTTGCTTGTCACACTATACGAACATGATCTCAGTTAAAGTCATGTCACACTCTGCGATCTCACCTGTAATTTATGACTGTACAACACACGCAAGAAGATCGTCCGGCATACCAGTCGGTGGCGGTAATACACCAATTCGTTGTTTAAGTTTGTCCGGAGTTTACGTCATCAGAACGTGACGGTGAAGCGCATAAATGTGCAAACCTTTTACAGTCTATGGTGTGAATGCGAACACGAAAATGGTTGCTAGTACAGCAAAACATTCTTTAGCCTTTTTTATGGTTTTTGGTCCACCTCACTCTTCCACATTTACTCTGTGTGTTCCCGCTTCTCTGTCGCCGCTGTAATTGCGTCATCACGTTCTGTGCTCATATTGGTTCCTGATTAGACGGTCGTCCTAGGAGACGCCACACTGGAGGATAGTAGCTCAAAATTTCTGACACTGCCAGAACTTTATCGGACGACAAATTTGATCGCAGTGATCATTAATCGGCTGTCGATTAATCGGCAGACATCAAACTAGCGATGAAAGACCACAGATTTTGGCCTAGGATTTAAGAAATCATGAAGGATTTTCAAAATTTGTCTGAGACGGCCAAATCTTGGCCAAAATCCTACAGTGTGCGGTCACCTTAAGTTGCTTTGGATAAAAGCGTCTGCCAAATGAATACATTTAATGTGTTTATGATGTGTGGGTCTTTGGACATTGGTGTCTTTGGTGTTTTAGTTTTGGGTTTTTCATGTACACTGGTCAGGGCTCAACGCAAAAAATATTTTCTACTGGCCCAGTTGGGCCAGTGGTTCAGATTTTCACTTGCCCTGACAAAATTTTCACTGGCCCCACCAAAAAAACTTATTTCAGTGATACATATTTAAAATAATAATTCAAAAATCAAATATAATTGTATACATATAAATTGTATTCACCATTTGTTAAGACAATTGGCAGTTTTAAATGTAAACTCTAATTCTGAAATTTCACAATACTCTTATCAGGGTCTTTTCCAGGATTTCAAGATTAACTGCACAAAAATAGAGAATTCATATCAAAGGAATCTTGTTGCAAGAAAGTTAACTAACCCATATTACTAGAACAGTGTTATTAAATATGGTAGTGGCCCGATCGGGCCAGTGACAATACTGTTTACTGGCCCGAGTGTCTCTCACGCTGGCCCCGGGCCACCGGGCAGTCCTTTATGTTGAGCCCTGCTGGTGGTTGGACAGACTGCTGGGCTTCATGTTTCATTATACAGAGAGACACTGTTGATTGTTTACCAGCAGGTGTCACTGTTGCTATCAGTGCTGTTGTGAATGTATACAACATAATATATAATGTGTGTGTTTGTGTGTGCGTGTGTGTGTGTGTGTGTCAGTGGTATGCATTTAGGAAATGGAGAAAAAGACCAAAATGAAGCAACCGCCGCACAGAGACAACAGTGATGTCAAATCTCCACCTGAACAGGTGCGTGTGTGTTTGTGTGAATTCACTTGGGTCTATGTCCCATGGTAACAATTACCACAGATTTATTCGATTTATGTCATTAAAAACAATAGAAGTGTGTGATGTCTTCTCTTATACATTATTAATATGTTTGTGCGTGTAACATACATTTTTCTGATCTTGTGTGGAGAATTTACTTTTCTACTTTTGTCAGTTCAGGTGAATAATAAGTCACACAATTATTCTGTTGTGCTGGTGGATTTCACTGCTGTCAGATCAGTGTTTCTTGTGACCAGTGCATCTGGTTCACTAACAGTAACCCTGATACAGTTTTACACATCTATCATTTTCTATACAAATGTCATGTGTTGATCGGAGGAGAAAGTGATTCTCTTAATATCCCTGTAGATCAAAGCACAGACACAACTGACTACACAATCATCATAATCACACAAATGTAAAAAACATTTACATGACTTGTTATTGAACTGAGAGAAACACAGAAGACTGCTGTGTAATGTTTGCGTGTTTCTCTCTTCAGCGTGTGACCGCTTGTTTGATCTCTGCTGCGTTCTTCGGCGCTCTGGGTTCATCCTTTCTGTACGGATATAATCTGTCTGTGGTCAACGCACCTGCTGCTGTGAGTTCTGCTTTGACCTCTAAACCTTACACACACAAGCAGTTTTATTTGTGGTATGTGTAAGATAGTTTAGAGAGCCATACAGTGTGTTTAAGACCTGACCGTGTGTACACTGGTCAACCAGAACCAATCAGAGCACCTGAACACAACACAGCCAATCAGAGCAGGGCAGATACTGTACTTGACGTTCTCTCTCTCTCTATTTCTGTCTGTCTGTTTCATTGTCTCCCTGTATCTTTCTCTCTCTTGTGGGTCTTCTCTGTATGTTTTAGTCTCATTTGTTGTAGATGTACTGAAGGTAAAAGCTGTGTTTAGTTCTTTGAATCATGACAGACTATACAAAGCTCTCAAATTCACTTACAGTTCACATTGATTCTGTGTGTCTCTCTTTCTTTACAGTACATAAAGACCTTCTACAATAAAACATGGATGAGTCGTTATCATGAGCCAATAGGAGACGAGACAGTCACGCTGCTGTGGTCCATCACAGTGTCGATCTTTGCCATTGGTGGCCTGGTAGGGGCGCTAATGGTCTCTTTCCTCATCAAAGTGTTGGGCAGGTTAGATCGTCTCCTTTTCATTTCTCACCCGTTATATTATTGATTTGTTAATTTTGTTGACATTACATTACAGTAAAAGTTTTTTCAGTGTAGCCTGTTTATTACGACAGACAGAAAGTCAGGTGATTGGTTAAATGTGTTGATGCTTCAGTCTTTTGTCCTGTTAAATTAGTTTTTCTAGTTAATGGTGATTGTGCGTAATGGTGTGTATGAGCACTAAAACTCATCACACGTCTTATTGTCTGCAGTTACTTGCCATTCAGTGCTGTGTTTGGGTCCCATCGATTTTCACGGAGGGGAAACGTTTTTTTCTGTGCAGCTACAATCATTTAGCTCTTTTTGTTGCGTCTGACAGCGAGATGACAGAATTATCTGTGTTTTTTTTCTGGTGTGTCTGAGGCTGAACACACTCACAACACACACTGATATTCATTTTAACACATGAAATTAATTTAATCCGTATTAGTCTATAAATAATCACAATACTCTCTCTCAAACACACAGTTCTTCTGTGATGGATTATATTTATGCATTTTGGCAGGGGCTTTTATTCAAAGCGATCTACACTGCATTCAAACTATTTAGTTGTTCAGTGTTTGTGTTCTCTGGAAATCGAGCCCACAACATTTTGCTGAGCTAACACAATGTTCCACTAGTTGAGTTAACAGAATAAATACAGATCAGTTCTCTTAGTATTTTTAATGTGTCTGTTGCTCATGTAAGGTTAGGCACAATGTGACACACCTGACAGATGCTGGGCTCATTGTAACTCCAATCACACACTGCATTAGGAGGCAACACAAACATTCTCAAGGGCGGTTAACACGAACTGGATGTCGGGCAGCGGATGGAGGCGCTTAGATGGAGATTATTTCCCAGGGGAAATTTCTCATCTGGAGCTCATCGAGACCAAAGTTCAGACAGTGAAAAATTCTGCTCCAATCTTCAACCTCCAGGCTCTACTAAAACTTCACTTTCTCTCGCTCGCTCATTCTGCTGTTTTACACTATACCTCATTATATCTGCTCTCTCTACCTCTGTAGCTCTCTCTCTGTCTTCCTCTCTGTTAAATCAGCATTTGAAGATGAGGAATATTTGTTGTCATGATGTCTAGAGTTAAATCAGGAATTGAACACACAACCATTGGGTTATCCAGCACATTGATCTTTCATGTGTGTTTATTCTAGGGGTGTAATGGTTCTCGGTAAAAAAAGGAAATTTCATCTTAAATATGAAGATGCATCTATAATATGGTCCGTTAAAAATAATAATGCGTAAAACAGACAGACAAAGATCTGCTAATGTATGTTTGTCGGTGGATACTCCCAAAACTACAACAAATCAAATAACATTTCAGAAGGATTATATATGACAAGTCATTTATGCCGTCATCACCTGGGTGTTGAGAGCGCACGAGCGCAGGTGAGACCTGAGCAGCACGTGTTGCTGTTTAAACTAAATTCACTGAAGCCTTGCCAATTTAGGATAAATATTTAAGCGCATGATGCAAACAAATACTAGCTTGCGCGTTGTGAGGAGATAATATCCGTAGCGCGCAAAATGAAAGCTGAGTCTCAGACGGCACAAATATTGAGTCGTCTGTGAAGCTTTGCGCTTAAACGGACAAATTCATACAAAAAGTAGGTCGACATGCCCCTCTTTGCGAATATCTAAGCAAGCATAGTAGTTTATGTTTTAAGTGAACAGAAACAGACTGAAAACGACACATGTGTATAGGCTACTGTACTGTATCTGTTGCATTACTCTTAAAGCGACAGCAGCCTAATATTCCTGCTGTCTATGTTAAAAAAGGAAATCACTCACTGCTCGAAACTCAATAGCTTCTGTAACTTCAATAATGATTCATCTTTATTTAATTTGCACATATGCAATTTTATTTGACATTTAATCCATTTCTATATAAAAGCAGTTTTATTTTCTGCTTTGCTCTGTTGTTTTTTTGGTTGTTGTTACTTGTAGCTTGATTATTAGTCATTTCTCCCTGAACATTGCACATACCGAACCAAACCGAAACCGTGACCCTACAACCGTGACACAAACCGAACCGTGAGTTATTTGAACCGTTACACCCCTAGTTTATTCATACAATAGCTGATCAATGTTTATTGAGTATTTTGTTATATCTGACATGAATATTCCACTTAAACCTCCTGTTAAATGACACATCAGAATCAGACACATGCTGGTCTGGTGAAACCACATTACAAGCTTTTGTTACGCTATCCCTTGCATTTGGACACACTTCTGAACAGCAAACCTTTTCTTGCTTCCTCCTCTGTCAATAAAACATCACATTATGCAGATTATAAACCCCGGGCACACTGACACTCGTATAGAATACTCAGTGGGGTTAAAAACAGATATATGCATGCATGTGTTGTGAATTAGGCAGAAAGATTTTGTGAGAAGTTTAAATGCATGTATACATTTGAATAATGTTTGCATCTATCAGTGAGTGAGACCCAATTATTCTCAAATCAGGAGAGAGAGTCACAAAAAATCACAGACCCGAGATCAGAATGTTTTAGCATAACTACTGTGAGAGTTGAAGATGATCTGACAGGTGTAAACAGATCTTCAGCATTCACATTTCAGTTTACAGCTACAGTGTTGCTCATGGAAAGTAACTGAGATGAATGTTGGGTTGTGTGCATGTGTGTTCATTGTGAGGAATGTTAACACACAGTCGCACACACATGTGGCCAGAATAGCAGCATTAATTGTACGAGACTCAATCTCTGAGGAATGTTTTCAGTCTGTGTTTAATCCAGGCTGATCCATATTCTGTTGGGGTGTCACTGACCTGATAAACCCGAGTGGAGATCAGTCGTCACACCTACAGGAAACATACAGACCCCAACACAAAACCACACACTTTGGATTATTTGTGTCAGTTTGGAGGATGGTTTCAGCTCAGTTTGTATAATTACTTTTCACACTCTTGTGAAGTTTTGGAAACTTTCTGAGCTAAAATTTGGAAGAACGTTTCACCTTGTTAAATGATTTAAAAATATGTCACCATCTTTATTTTATTTTTTCAGAGATTGGTAAATCTATTTCTATTGACTTTAGTGATCCTTGTTGCATTACATTCAAATGGTGAGAGTTTTATTGAATTTGAATGTACTTAAGACATCTTAATACTCTTTTAGATTTTAGTTCTTAATAAACTTTTGGTCTTTTATAAAGCTCTATATTATATGATTCCAGAGATATGAGGATCTAAATGTAGCTCCATGGTAAAGAACCAGATGTGGGTCAGTTTTCATACAGTTGATGTTTATTATATTTAATAAAGAATGTCTAAAAGATGACCTTCAGCAAAATAAGATAGACTCACATTTTTACTGAGGTATTTATAATCCATATGTGCTGTTTTAAAAGTAGAGCTGCAGGGATTTTGTCTTACTAAAGTTTGGACAGGGATGGCAGGGCACTGTTGCTATGGTGACACCTGTTCCATTAGAATTCATCAGCAGTCAGACCCCGACAGAGAGGATCAGACATCAGTCACATAGTTTTAGACTCACAGACGTCACAGTCAGTCTCTCATAAGTGTTGTATATAATTTATTAATTTACTCAAAGCTTTAGAGGTACAGTACAGTTCATTTACGTATCTACATTCTAAATAAAAATTATTTGCATCAGTGAGAAGTTCTCATTAAAACATCAACAACTGCGTGTGCGTGCGTGCGTGTGTGTGTGTAAAATAACAGGAATTATGTAAATTATGTTTCATGTCTTTTTGTTTGAGGAAACATTGATAAGGTGATTGATACACACAAATAATGACATCATTCTCTGTCTCTGTGTAGGAAAGGAACACTTTTGGCTAATAATGTTTTTGCGCTGACTGCTGCTCTTCTATTGGCTCTTGGGGAGACGGCCGGCTCTTTTGAGATGCTCATTATTGGTCGGTTCATCATTGGCATGGACTCAGGTCAGTTCTGATTGGTTGTTTCAAGCCAAAATAAACAATCAATGATTAAACAAGTATGATCTCCTACACCAGTCATATTGAAGGAATTAAAATGTTGGCTGATGTTTGCCATCTTTTACACGCACACACTTAAATAATACTTATTTTTATTATTATAAGTATCCATTCCACAACATGATGATAAGAGTAATGATCTTTCTTTCTGTGTCTCAGGTGTTTCTCTGAGTGTGTTGCCGATGTATCTAGGTGAGATTTCTCCACGGCAGGTTCGTGGTTTCATTGGTCAGTTTCACGCTATCTTCATCTGTCTGGGTGTTTTTACTGGACAGGTGTTGGGGTTACCTGAGATATTCGGACAGGTGAGTGTGTTTTTGTGTGTGTGTATACCGTGAGATGCTTCAGTGGTCTAGAGAACTATGGGAAAGGCACACCAAAATGTGTCTGCTCTCATGTTATATTTATACTGCAGTCACAAACACACAGCAGCAGTATGTTGGCGTGTTTTTACATGTGCAGACGTAAGATGCTCATTAGACATAGCAGAAAATGTCAGGAGTTTGATGGCGAGATCTGGTATCTATAGAAGCGATGCAGATGACTGCGCAGATCTAAACGCTGCATGCAGCTTTACAGTACAGCAGTGAAAATAACACACAGAGCATGTGACTAAACCTGATGTGTGTTAAACCAAAACGCAGACACGTTTTGGTTTATTTTCAGTCAAATGAGATCAAGGCTTTCCTGTAGCTCAGTGGTTAGAGCATGGCACTAGCAACGCCAAGGTCATGGATTTTTTCCCAGGGATTGCACATGCAGAAACAAATGTGTAGTGTAATGCAATGTAAATCGCTTTGGATAAAAGCATCTGCCAAATGCATAAATGTAAATCACACCCAAATCTCTAATATTATGCTCTTCTCACTGATCTTCTGTTTGTCTGTTTCTGTCTCACTGTCTTCCTCTCATTTATTTTCCATCTCCCTGATGATTTTTTATTCATGTTGTGTGTGAGAGAATGAGTGTGTGTAAGCGTTGCCTTTTAAACGTCTGCTATTGTAAGTGTGTGTGTATCTCTATGTTAAAAGGTGTGAGGTTGTGTCGAGGTTAATATAAAACACTGCATTGTGACATTATTGTCCTGACAATGACACACATTCTCATTACTGTAATGCAAAGAAATCTCATTCTTAATGCTGTAAAGTATTTTTACATAATTTCTCTTTTAATTTAATGGCAGAATATGACCTTTTCTTGACATTTACTCAAAACACTTTGCTTAAAATCTCATTCTCACAGACACACAAGTGTGTGTTTCACAGGTCACCCTCAGCAGGCTGGTGTCGGTTCTTGTTATTATTAAACTGTCAGTAGAATCTTGATGAATGTAATCCTGGAGTTCCTTCATCTGTCTGAGGACTTCTGGCAGAAACACTCCACTGTTAAAAATGTTTACATGGACGTGTTTTTTTAATACATCCAAACATCAACAAGTGGTCGGGTTGATGTTTATCAAATCAGATTTGATTTTATGACATGCACACACTGCAGTTTTAGAGATTTTCCGTCATCTCACGGCAGCGCTGGACGTGTGGTTGACATAGATTAGAAACGGTTTAACCGTACCTCTTACAATACCAATTACATTTCAATCTGATTTGGCCAATTCATTCTGATTGACATGGTTTCATGTGACTTTCATTCTTTTACTAGTCCGAATAGATTATTAGGTTCCATGTAAACACTACTGACGCCTTCATTCCAGCAGACTAGAGCACTAAGAACTAAACATCTAATCTTTATATGATTTGAAAACAATCCAGCAACTTCATGTCTCTGAGGAAATATAGAGTCACATACTTGTATGTATGATTTACTGTAATATAACACAACATACCTGTACTTTACCATTATTACATCAGATATCTGTACATTTACACAAACAGTCTGTTCAGTTTGAGTTTTCTATTGTTGCAAAGCAGCTGTAGAGAGAAAACATAAAACAAACAAACAATAATGTAGAAATCATAAAAACATGAAAATTATAAAATATTATTGATTAAATATTCAATATTATATGATATTATTACGACCATTATGAGATTACATGAGTGACAGTGATCTGTATGAATAGCTGTCTGTAAGATTTTAAATGGTCTGTTTTACTCCGAGCTCTCAGTGTATGTGTTGTAATATGAGCATTAGCGACATCAGCTGTAAAAAAATAAAACCAGTAGTAACGGTCATCTTATGGCCACCAGGCTGGTGTCAGATGTTGTCAATTATATATAAGTCATTATACAGGGCAGATTGTCCCAGACAGAAAAGTAAACCCAGAAGTTTTAACAAAAGTGCCAGATTCCAGAATGCACTACCATTAGCTTACTTGAGAAGAATCTGTGGCCACAATGCCATTGCGCCATAAATAACAACAAACCAAAAGGTGACCAGAGGCACAAAGTAATAAAACTGGTAGGGCCTGTCCATAACCAGACACAGCACCACCACAAGAAAGTACAGGGCAGATTGTCCCAGACGACCCGAATAAATCCCTCCGCCCTGATCTGAACCCGTCAGTCTGTGTCTGATCTAAAGATGATGTGATGCCTGAGGCTTTGACATCACTCATCATGCAGGTGATGCAGATGATGCTGTGAGCTCCAGCCCAGACGCACAGGTCCTGATCCACATCTGAACACGGCCACATGTCAATATGTGATTTAAAATTCTCTGATGAAAATGCAGACAGACGACCTGTGACATGAGTGTCCTCTGTTAAAAACAACATGCTTAAACACTTAAATAAGCATTCAGTTGCATTAAAAACTTTTTGTGACTGGATGTGTTTGTTTGTTTGTCTTGTGATATTAGTCACTGTTGGTTGTTTTTTACAGGAAAGCAGATGGAACTTTCTGTTTGGGTTCCTCGCTGTTCCTGCGATGCTGCAGTTGTGTGTTCTGCCGTTTCTGCCCGAGAGTCCAAGATTCCTGCTGATGGAACGACGAGACGAAGCACGAGCGGAGAGAGGTGCCTTCTCTCTTACACACACACACACAGTTTCTGTTCTTTTCTCTATCTGTGGTTCTGTTCTGGTTAGTTATGGTTTACTGTGTTCACTTGTGAAGTGATTGACAGATTGAGGTTGTGTTAAAGAGCAGCACTGAAATCAAACACAAGCTCTTCTGAGAGAGACGCTTTTAACTTAAAAACACAGACGCTGTCAGAGCCAGACACCAGCTGGAGCTCCCACACGAGCCTGTGTGTGTGTGTGTGTGTGTGCGTGTGCGTGTGTGTGCGTGTGCGCATGCATGCGTACATACAGGTGTAATTGTTTTTAAAGACTGCTAATGATCAATGACACACACACCACCATTCAAAAGTTTAGGGTCATTTACCCAATTTTATATTTTTCTTTACACATTTTAAAAATAATAAATGAAAACTCAATTATATCTGTTTAACTTCAGTGTAGTCTTCTACAAAAATGTTCTCTTTTTTTAGCAGCTTCTCGAGGTCTCACCCTGAGATTCTTTTTAAACAGAGTTCACATCTATTCTGAGTTCTTATTGACTGATTTTCCATTTAAAGTCATTTTGATTTTACTTTGATTTAGTTTTAGGTTTGTTCTGAAAAAAATTTATATATAAAAAAAAAAATCCACATCACTAATTTCAGACATTCAGACACATGTCTTCAGATCAAAAGATTTTTAAGATCAGGAGAAACATTGTGACCCTGTAAATGAATGAAATGAACAATAATTCGTCTGTCTGACAGACCAACTGCTGTGTTGTGTGACATTTATACTGCATTTACTGGGGTAAACTAAACAGAAAAACTCAAACATACAGTACAGTTGTGCTTGTGTGTATGTTGTTGACTGTCTCAAATAAAACTCTGATGTCTGTCTATTAGCATTTCAGATGTTTTTGGGTCGTAGTGACGTGTCTCGTGAGCTGGAGGAGGTTCACGCTGAGAGTCGAGCTCAAAACACACAGCGGGCGGCGTCAGCGCTGGAATTGTTCCGGAAGCGAGCGGTCCGCTGGCAGCTCATCACCGTCATTGTGGTCATGAGTTGTTATCAGCTCTGTGGACTCAACGCTGTGGGTTTCTAAACACAAATGAGAATAACACACACGTCTGATCTCAGCAGTCATCTGTAAATGAACTTTGTGTTCGCAGATCTGGTATTATACCAACGGCATCTTTGAGGATGCTGGATTCACAAAGTCCCTCATTCCCTACATCACGCTCAGCACGGGTGGCATCGAGACGTTGGCGGCCATCATATCGGTGAGTTAAAGCCACTGCAGTGTGTGAATGTGATTTGAATACCTCAAACTTTGAGTCTTAAAATAAGAAGGAAAACAGGGTTTGATGGTTGATTCGGCTCTAGGTCACAGAATCCTTTAGATCTGGTTACTAACAGTCCTGCACGTGTCTGCATGCATTTCCCACAATCCACCTCTCTTCTGGCAGTGTCTGTCTTCAGTCACATGGGTTTTCTCAGCTGTCAGTCACCGCTGACAGCCCACACGTGTTCTGGCGGTGTTGATGACACTCAGTGTGATTGGTAGAGAGTGACACCTGTCAGACTCATCACAGAAATGTGATGAATGAGTGAAAGATGATTTTATAGACTGAGAAAATGATACAGAAGTAATAATAATGTGATGTCATTTGTGACCTCACAGCTTTTGTCACATTACTTTTGCAGTATTTTTCCTGTGCCAAACATCTGAATGGTCTTTAAACATTATGCAGAATAGTGTGGGTGATATTTGGGTCTTTGTGTGTGTTGATTGTGTGTTTAAGATGGTTGTAATTTGTTTGGGGAGAAAGGGAAGACAGATTCTCCTCATGGGAAATTAAAGGGTCATCTACCCTGTTAGCACGGCATGACAGCACGAGCATTATGGGATTTGTGCATAAAGAGCACAATGGACATCAGTCAAAAGACCTTCAGCAACCTGTTCATCTCTGATATCTGTTTATGTGTGTGTGTGTGTGTTTGCCTGCAGACAGCGAGAGAGAGAGAGAGAAACACATGAATATAGAGTCAGCTCAGAAAGGATCGTTTGACACTGAATGTTGTTTATTAGATAATAACAGGTCAGCTTTCATTAGCTGAAAGCAAGGGACACTTCATATGATTACATCTCATTTTACAAATGATAATGACTTTAATTGACCTAAATGATCTTTAAGTGTGTTTATCACATCACACACTGTCTGTCTGTCTCTCAGGGTTTAGTGATAGAGAAAGTTGGACGCAGGCCATTATTAATCTTTGGATTTTCAGCGATGGCCGTTTGCTTCAGTCTTCTGACTGTCTTCCTGAATTTTCAGGTAAATTACACACACAAACACACACATATGACTGAACACCCTGCAGGTCACAGATGCCTCTGTGTTCATCAGCCTCTTACAATTCCATCAGAACCAACATAATAAACACTCCATTATTTCATATTTTCTTTTAAAATGAAAATGACTGTAACCTTGAATCATGTCTCATTTAAGATTTTCTCTGCTACAGAATTCGCTTTCTACTGTATGATGGACTGGACACCATCTTTGTTTTTCTCATGATTTGATCTTGATCTATGATATATTATATCCCCTAACCCTGCTCCTAAACAAACCTTTCTGCATTTTCAGTAAATATCATTTTGTCTGATTTATAAGCTGTTTTCCTCATGGGGACCTAAAAAATGTCCCCACAAGGTCAAAATCTACTGTGATGAATACTGTGTCTGAATGTCTGTCTGTGTGTGTACAGGATCGATTCTCATGGATGTCGTATCTCAGCTTTGTCTCCATCCTTGCTCTGATTGCTTCTTTCTGTTCTGGCCCAGGTACACAAACACACACATGAACACGCACACACACACACACACACACACACACACAGGTTTAACAATATTAAGACCCTCAATCATTTAAACACATTTAAAGTCTTCATAAGTGAAGCGTTAAAATCTCTGCAGATTTTTTACATATCCCTCTTGAGTAGTTTTATCACTGAATCTTGACTTATTCAGCTTATAATACAGTGTAATGATCTGATATGAATGTGATTTAGTGAATATGAAAATGTCACTCTTTCTAGCAGATTGTTTGCATCTGATTTGAATCACTGTCTTCTGACTGGACCAGACAAATACATATTCATGAGCAAACACACACACACACACACACACAGCAGAGAGAAAATACACAGATAAACATGATGGACAGATAGTTAATAGGGTCACCTGTCACATTTAGAGAGTGTGTGTGCACGCGTGTGTGTGCACAGTAATTGCAGGTAAGTCCGTCAGTGGTTCAGAATAATTTAGCAGAATGTTAAATCTTAAAAGCAGTTTATCATCTGAAACACACACACAGCACAGACCCAAGTGATGATGAGGAGAGAAATATATTCAAATAATAAGTTCATACATCTGTGTGTGTGTGTGTGTGTGTGTGTGTGTGTGTGTGTGTGTGTGTGTGTGTGTGTGTGTGTGTGTGTGTGATGGGAACACAAACCCGACAATGATTTAAGAGAATTTAAATGATAAAAATGTATTTTCAGTCATAAATCCTCTAACCCTTTTTATACATTGAGGCATTTAACAGATGCAGCGAAAGAGTGAGGACAATAATATGCCTGATTCTGGTGATTTTTTTTGTTTTCAGTAGATGTTTCAGAGGAACAGAGGAAGGATTTGCTGTGATTAACTGGCGGGATGTGACATATGTTCAGAAGTAAATTGTGATGTATTTCTATAGCACTTGTCGGTTTTGCACTGCTGCAGCTTTACAGAAAAGTGAGACATAAGGAAAACACATTTTAGAAGTTTTTTTTATGTGGTTGGATGATTTCTGGGCTTCAGGGTAAACACAGCCGCTGTGCCGGCCACGAGGGAGAAGAGCTGAGCTGTGGACAGACGTTCTGTGAGTGCAGAATCACTGCAGTGGGCGGAGCTTGTGTCCTGATTGGTTCAGTCTGTTCCCTTAAACATGAAGCTTTAGGTGAGAGTGGCGTTTAAATCCCTCGAGATCCAGAGGAGAACCTGAGATCAGCTGATCCGCCTGCAAGGCCACCGCTGATAGACATCTCACAACAGTTTATGTAATGATGCAGCAAAGCTGCGTGTGTGTGTGTGTGTGTGTGTGTGTGTGTGTGTGTGTGTGCAGATGGTGGTTTTTAAGGGACTGATCCAGATGTGCTGGAGCTGCTTTCCAAAAAATAAAAAAAAACACTGAAGCAAATGTTTAAAAATAGATGTGCTGTTATCTCAGTGTCAAATCCTCATTACACAAGCTATTAGACACACAGACAGACCATTCATACTCTATAAACCTTTATATGTGGCAGGACTAAAAACACACAAACACATCATAACAACACCTCAGCCGCTCTGAGACACAACTATTTTTGTTCACTGAAACCTGTGTGTGTGTGTGTGTGTGTGTGTGTGTGTGTGTGTGTGTGTGTGTGTGTGTGTGTGGCAGGTACATTGCATTGTGCGAATTAAAAATATTTTTCATTCATATCTGTAAATCAAAGGTTTTGGTTTAGGAGTAGGAAAATATCTATATCTTAATATATAAACAATAGAAGTCAACAGATTAAAGATACAGAATAAACATGTGTGTATCACTGTTTACTGACGTTCTCTCCGACACACACACACACACTCTGAAACTGATGTCTGTGTGTTTTGTTAGGTGGCATCCCATTTGTTTTGACTGGTGAACTGTTTGAACAGACGAATCGCCCAGCTGCGTTCATGATCGCTGGAACTGTGAACTGGTTATCAAACTTTGCTGTAGGTCTCCTGTTTCCCTTCATACAGGTGAGACACAAACACTCGTGTGTATGACAGAACTTATGAAGTGTCCTTGTGTTTTTTTAAATCATAGTTCATGTCTGTGTGTGTGTGTTTGTGTTGTGTAGTCTTGCACATATAATCTGATTCTCCGTCATAATCCAGGCAGCTCAGATTATCAGAGCAGAGCACAGAAATTCACTTTATCTTCTCCAGCTTTAATAATTGTGTTAAATGATCGTTAGTTGTGTGTGTGTGTGTGTGTGTGTGTGTGTGTGTGTGTGTGTGTGTGTGTGTGTGTGTGTGTGTATGCTATGCTTTTGTAGTTTTTAATAATAATATAAAACGCACCTTCTGACCTTCATCATAGAGTTGGGTTTAGGATTTTACTGAAGTAAACCCTGTTTCTCTCAGACTCACGATAAACACACACTCACATCAGTGAACAGCATTTCTCAGCTCTTCATACAACTTTATCATTGTAGTTAAGACAATATTTATAAAAACCTTGACACAATGATTTCTGTATGTAGCCACAGCAGGAAGAAGATTTTTGTTTTACTGGAACAGAGCCGAAGCTTCATTTCCGTTTGCATGCTTTCTTACACGGCAGCTGTCTAGACAGTATAGACTTCAGGCTGGTGTTTGTGTTCACATGTGTAAATGTACAGTATGACAGTGTGATGTTGTTGTGCACCTGCAGGAGGCGCTGCAGACGTTTGCCTTCCTGCTGTTTGTGGTGGTGTGTGTGGCCGGTGCCGTTTACCTGCTCATCATTCTGCCAGAGACCAAAAACAAAACCTTTATGGAGATCAGCCAAAGTTTCGCCAAGATGAACGGAGTGTCGGATCAGACTAACACAGAGATGCAGGATGCTCTGGAGCGCAGCGGACGCCTGCAGACCGACACACACGCAGCCAACGGCATCAAACACACCATCATGGAAATGGAAAGTTCATTCTGAAGGGTTTGTACTGCAGAACACATTTAAAAACACAACAACATGCTGCAAGTGAACATTATAATGTTTCTCTGCTTTAATTTCTTTATTTTACACCAGTGGAGAAACATTATCATATGTGACCGTTTCATTCTCGAGACTCAATTTCTCAGAAAACACAAAGTGTTTCAACCAGAATGTCTGTTGTTTTGATATGAAAGTGTGTATGTTGTGTGTGTGTGTGTTGTTTGTTAAACACAGATGGCTGTGTAGGAATTTAAGTCTTTTGTGATAATAAAATCCACAGCGACAGAACTGATGATCTCTGAGTCGTGATTCTGGAGAATATTGTGAAATTAAAAACTCATGCAGTCTCTCTCTCTCTCTCTCTCTCTCTCTCTCTCTCTCTCTCTCTCTCTCCTCTCTCTCTCTCATCTCTCTCTCTCTCTCTCTCTCTCTCCTCTCTCTCTCTCTCTCTCTCTCTCTCTCTCTCTCTCTCTCTCTCTCTCTCTCTCTCTCTCTCTCTCTCTCTCTCTCTCTCTCTCTCTCTCTCTCTCTCTCTCTCTCTCTCTCTCTCTCTGCTCTCTCTCTCTCTCATCTCTCTCTCTCTCTCTCTCTCTCTCTCTCTCTCTCTCTCTCTCTCTGCATTATGAGATTAGAGCTTGTTTAATCAAATCAATATACAAATGAAACAAAACAATATCAGGATATGACATGTTACCCCAAAAACAAGACTAAAATATATTTGTAATGTAATGAGACGATGCTGTAAATATTTGATATAATTGTGTGTGTGAGCATTTTAGTTTGAATGTTTTAAAGCATTGCTGGAGTGTTTCTCATGACACATGATGAATTACATGCCAACAGTGACATGATGATTACTTTGTGAGCTGACAGAATCCTGATCTCAGTTTCTCTGAAATCTCACGTGTGTTTGCACAAGTGCATTTCACTGCCAGAGAAAAAATAATAGAAGTAATAATACAAAAAATATTATTATTATTCTTAATGCAATTAATATGTCAAATACAGTTGATTGGGCAGTTTTGTGTGGTGTATAGATATTTTGAGCATTTGGCAGATGCTTTAATCCAAAGCGATTTACATTGCATTATATTATACATTTGTTTCTGAGTATGTGCAATCTCTGGGATCAAACCCATGACCTTGGCGTTGCTAGCACATGCTCTAACCACTGAGCTACAAGAAAGAATGACATTCAGTTTCAGTAAAGAATGAATCATTTAGTGTCACATATTGTGTAAAACAATATCTCTTGTCTGTCTGGTGTAAGAAGTGTTTCTCATGTTTGATTTGGTTCACAGTAACATCACACAGCTGCTCTCTCTGTATCCAACACGTTCAAGTTGTGGTCACTGAGTTGATATTTTAAAAGATTTGTCTTTTAATTGTTTTTTTGTTCAGTGTTTCAGATTGCCGGTTCTCATTCTCAATTTCAATTGCTTTATTGGCATGGCTGTAAATATTATAATATTGCCAAAGCATAAAATACATGTACAAACACAGGTAAAGAAACATATTATAACTTAAGTAACAGAGTATTAGATTTTGAACATTTGTGAACAGTACCACATTGTTAACATACAAACACATTTACTGGAGAAGACTGTGGTGTGTAGAGTAATACACACACACCAGCTGTGATACATCCACACATATCTGTCTGGTCCTCTCCTAGAATTATTTTCATTTGTTCAATTTCACCCAAGGTTGGGACATTTTTGATTAATTTATTGAATTTATTCATGTAGAAATCTCTTATATTTTTATATTTGTGGCAGTATAAAAGGAAGTGTGTTTCTGTTTCGATCTGTCCTGTGTCACAGTGAACACACACTTTGTTCCAGTCAGTTTTCTCCTGCATCTGCTAGTTTTGATAGACAAACTATGATCACTGGATCAATTGTCTTTGTTTTGTGTTCTTGACACTTTGGAGATATTCTTTGAATTTGTTGATTTAGACATAATTTGCTCTGTGTTTTTGTTTCCTGTTCCCAGTGTTGCAGATATGTAGTTTTAGTTTGTTCTGATGTTTAAAGTAGTGATGTTGTGAGATCTGGTTAGTGTTAGTTAGTCTTGTGATGATCTGGCTCAGTCGACTCTTTTCTGGGTTTAGTTTTTGTGTTTG
Source organism: Oreonectes daqikongensis (assembly GCA_026939265.1). Lineage (NCBI taxonomy): Eukaryota > Metazoa > Chordata > Actinopteri > Cypriniformes > Nemacheilidae > Oreonectes > Oreonectes daqikongensis. Next base: position 129,284 of record JAOTQM010000639.1, on the reverse strand, counting down.
TAAAGCTTTAAGCTGTAGGGAATCTGTGGGACTTGATTTTAAGTGCATCCAAAATTTTAAGGATCTTTTTTATATATTAATAACTAATGGGAATCGGCCTAATTCTGCTTTACATTATTGGGGGTTTTCCGTTGTACTTTTAAAATCATTTAGCAAAATTCTGTATGTATGTATTCTCTCTCTCTCTCAAGTTCAAGTTGCTTTATTGGCATGACATATATTAGTATTGCCAAAGCATTTAGCAAATTAAATATAACTGTAGACTACAATAAATTAAAACAAATACACAAACAAAAACAGATATAATTTGTAAACTAAATAAATAAAAAGTACAGTAAGTGCAGAATACAATAAAACACAGTATATGGTTTAGCCATTTCGTATAGTATGAATGTAATTATTTGGCTGTTTATTATATTACAATAAAGTTTTGCAAGATTACTGCCCAAACAAATTCCCCGATAGTTATTGGGCTCAAATTTATCTCCTTTTTTATATATAGAGACCAGGTCACAGGAAAGTTGCCGAACCAGAAGATCAAATTGTGTAATTTTGCTAGGGCTTGAATTATATAAGGGCTGCTGTGTTTTAGCATTTCATTACTAATGTTGTCTTGTCCACAAACTTTCTTTAGTTTAAGATTTTTAATGTGTTCTGTTATCTCTGAAGTTGTTATGTGTGTATCTAATGGATTTTGGTATTTTTTTATTGTTTTCTTTAAATCTTCTAATTTGTCCTTTATTTTTGTTTGTGGTGGATTGAGGTCTGATGGTTCAATTTTTTGGTAAAGATTTTTGAAGTAAGAGCTCCAAATTGATCTGCCCTGGAGTAATGTGTCTGATTTTCAGATTTTTTAAAGTTTCCAGAAATTGTTTTGGTCTATGGATTCATCTATTTCATCAATTCTAGCTCCATAATATTTGTCTTTTTTGTTGTGAATGAGTGTTTTATATTTTTTTAGACAGTTTGAGTAAGTAAGCCGAAGTGTCTGATTGGCTGGTTCTCTATGCTTCTTATTAGCAAGTTGTCGAAGTTCTTTTCGGACACATTTTCATTCTCTCTCTCTCTCTCTCTCTCTCTCTTTCTCTCTCTTTCTATCTCTCTCTCGTCTCTTATTCCTCCTTTAAGAGTCATTTGTTTTGTAATATTTGGTTCTCAGTCCCAGAGGGCTTGTTCTGTCATCTGAGATGCTTTTCTTTCAACCATTGAAGATCTACAACCATCACATGTTCTGCTGTGTGTGCGTGCGTGCGTGCGGTGGTATGAGATGACTCTGAGTGTGGTGAACAGCCATAGAGAGAGAATAAATAAATATATATACAGATCACACACACACACGTCTTCTCATACATTTATATTTATTCATTTGGCAGACGCTTTTATCCAAAGCGACTTACAATTGAATACCACCACACACAGCAGAACATGTGATGGTTGTAGATATACGCGTGTGTGTGTGTGTGCGTGCGTGCGTGTGTGTGTTAATGCGGTCAGTGTGACATTGAGATGTGAGCGTCTGCTGCTGATTGGTCGAGCTGCTCACAGGTGATTGGATGTGGCTTTTGTCACAGTATCTGACTTTGTACTTGCGTGCGTGCGTGTGTGTTTGTGCGTGCGTGTGTGTGTTTGTGCGTGCGTGTGTGTTTGTGCGTGCGTGTGTGTGTTTGTGCGTGCGTGTGTGTGTTTGTGCGTGCGTGTGTGTGTGTTTGTGCGTGCGTGCGTGTGTTTGTGCGTGCGTGTGTGTTTGTGCGTGCGTGCGTGTGTGTGTTTGTGCGTGCGTGTGTGTGTTTGTGCGTGCGTGTCAGACACCTCCTGAGGTCCTGTGATGTTAAAGTGTTTGTCTGGGGATGTTTTTCTGGCTCACTGTTGTTTCTGCAGCCGTCATACTGGACACTATTACTGAGTGTGTCTGCAAAATCTTTATTTATTTCCTTCATAGATTTCTTGTGTGTGGATTTATTGTTGGTCAGATGTTTTTTTCCGCACAGATGTGCTGTAAATGTTTTGGCACATGAATGTAGAAATATTTGTCATGCGAGCGAGCGTAAACAGCGGAGAGCAGGTGTTTGGCCTGGACTGAAGATGAATGTATTAAGATCTGTTTTACCTCGGGCACATGAAACTGGAAATACTCGTCCTGTCTCTCTCTCTCTCTCTCTCTCTCTCTCTCTCTCTCTCTCTCTCTCTCTCTCTCTCTCTCTCTCTCTCTCTCTCTCTCTCTCTCTCTCTCTCTCTTTCTCTCTCTCTCTCTCTCTCTCTCTCTGTTTCTAGACCCCTGAGCTTCTGGATTTCAGCTTGTTACTGGAATCTCACACAGAGATTTAATACAAACATTTCAGCAAAAACCAGCTGAGTACACGACTCGAGTTTCTGTATGTGTGCTGTATGATGTATGAGACCTCATGTCAGGTCAGAGACACATGCAGTACTGCAATATCTTTTTATTGAAAAACATCCCATGATATTGTACATTCATGTAACTCCTGCGGTTCAGTGTGTGAAACACACACAATATTACAGTGTCAAAGTTTAGAAACCATATAATGGTTTCAGTGCCACAGTCCTTACAGTAAATCTACAGGCTTTGATTTTGTAAACAATAACCATTACATTAATGAAACACAACACAACATTACATCTGTCTGTGTCTCGCCATAGGTCATAGGTCACACATTCACTGTAAACACACAGAATACTTAGTGTTTGTTTGTCTTTCCAGTTCATTCATAAAAACAACAGCAGCACATCAATAAATAAATGAATCCGTTTAAAAAATGATATTAGCTCATGTTGGTTGTAATACTGTAGGAGTGTTGCGCCTGCGCAGACGCTCCTGTCAGAGGAACGCAGTTGAAGTGACGTCATGTGACGTGTGTCTGCGCTCCAGTGGGCACTTCAGTTTTTGGCATATTGTGATGAAAGTTTATCTTCACTAGTGTTTAATATTGCACTGAGTGTAAGGCGAAAAGCGCTTGTGTAGAATCTGTACTGCAGTTGTGTGTGACTGATAAACACTGATCACTGTGTGTGTGTGTGTGTGTGTGTGTGTGTGTGTGTGTGTGTGTGTGTGTGTGTGTGTGTGTGGACGAAGTGTCCTCCAGCATCCCGTTCACAACTCAAAACTTCACGTCGGCCCGTGAATTCCGTTAGGAGTGAAAGACGCGCGCATGTCCGCGTCACACTCGTCCAACTCACACACCGAGTCCGAGCAGATGTCGTTATCGTGAGAAAACTGTGAGATCCGGTCGAACGCGTCCTCGGCGTCGATACAGTCCACAACATTGGGTATAATGTTGACGTACGCGTTCGCGATCTCTTTATGGAACAGCGTGTCCTGGTTATAGGACACGAGCTCGTTGCTGATGTTGACCGTCTCCACCGGAGTACCGGAGCAGCGGTTCTGACAGCCCAACAGACTGGCGAAACCCTTCCGGAACTCGGCGTTAAACGCGTAGATGATGGGGTTGAGCGACGAGTTGGTCCAGCCGAACCACACGAACACGTCGAACGTGGTCTCGCTGACGCACGGCAGACCCGAGCCCGGCGCGCCGGACGGTTTGTCGCAGAACGGAACCACGCAGTTGAGGATGAAGAAGGGCAGCCAGCAGCAGACGAACACGCCCATGATGATGGACAGGGTCTTCAGAACTTTGGTCTCTCGGTTGATGGACGTTTTGAGCGTTTTGTGGTGTTGGCACGCGAGCCGGTTGCTCCGGCAGCTTTGCGCGTGCTCTGCCGCGCGCTCCAGCGAGGCGATCCTCCGGATCTGAATCTGTGCGATCCGGTAGATCCTCGTGTAAGTGACGATCATGATCGCCACGGGAATATAGAAGCTGATGAGTGAGGACGAGATGGCGTACTCCCTGTTCAGACTCGAGTCGCAGTTGTCACCGGTGCCGCTCGCGTTCGCGTTGGTCTCCGCGGCCGCCTTGTGCCAATTCAGCTGGACCGGGATGAACGAAATGAGCACGGACAGAGTCCACGCCACGCCAATCATCACGAACGCCACGCGCTGGGTCATCTTGCGCTCGTAGCGGAACGGGCTGCTGATGGCCCAGTAGCGGTCCACGCTGATGACGCACAGGTTCAGGATGGACGCGGTGGAGCACATGATGTCAAACGCCACCCAGATGTTGCAGTACGAGCCGAACGGCCAGAACCCGGCCACCTCCGCCACCGCCTTCCACGGCATCACGAGCACGGCCACGAACAGGTCCGACACCGCAAGAGACACGATGAAAGTGTTCGTAACTTTGGTGCGCAAGTGGCGGAACCGGAGAACCGCGGCGCACACCAGGATGTTCCCAAACAGTGTCCAGAGGATCAGCGCGCACAGCAGGCATCCGGTGAGCGCGCGGGCGAACATCTCTCGCTTGTCGGTTCGGTTGGACATCGCAAGTCCCTGCGAGGTCACGGGTCTCCATCGGGTGCGTGTGTTGGCGCGGTCACCCGCATGATCTGTCGACGCCGATCTGTTCCGATGAACAAACGCTTTTGGTCCGGTTCGTTTGCGCGGTGACAGTCAGTCGCGTGAAGCTCGAGGCTCGTATGACCTCTCTCTGAGCGCGCGGAAAATCCTCACTGCTATTTTCAGCTCGAGGGTGAGAGAGAGAGAGAGACAGAGAGAGAGAGAGAGAGAGAGAGAGAGAGAGAGAGAGAGAGAGAGAGATGAGAGATAGAGAGAGAGAGAGATAGAGATCTAGAAGATAGAGAGATAGAGTGAGAGAGACAGAGAGATAGACACAGAGAGATAGATAGAGAGATTTATAGAGAGAGATAGACATATAGAGATACACCAGATAGAGAGAGAGAGAGAGAGAGAGACACAGAGAGAGAGAGAGAGAGACAGAGAGAGAGAGAGAGATGCTAAATCCCGAGCGGAATGAATGAATGAAATCCGTAAAATAATCCGTGTTTAGACTCCATCACAATCACAGGCTGAAAGCTGCTCAGTCTTATATCAACATTATTGCTGTTAAACCCTCACGAATATTAACTGTACTTTTATTACAGTAAAAGTCCATTGATTGATTACCTCTACAAATATCATAATTTAACTACGGTAACGAAATCATATGGTTCATTTGTGGTCACCATGACTTTTTAGTTTAATTACCTAAGGAATGGACAGTTTGTAAAGTTATTATTATTATTATTATTAGCCGCGTTTATTGTGAGATCTTAAATCCTGTGTTTTTGATGAATCGTTTTTAAACTTTTATTAATTTTATGAGTTATATAGGATGACGCGATGTGTGTATCGCCACCTGCAGGCTCAACAAATATATACGGTTCTTTCTGCTATTTTTGTTTAACTTGAGTTTTTCACATACTCTTATTCCTTGACAACTTATTTACAATATACGTTTCTTTCTTTACGTTTTAGGTTTCATAGTAATGCAAGAACTTTGAAGTTCAATATCAGTGTACAGATACAGTGTAAAAAAATTAGTTTACTCCGTAAAATTGAGTCGACTATTTGAAACTTTTTGAGTATTTTGATACATTTATCAGCCTAATATTTACCACACTGAAAAAAGCCAGTTTGCTGCCAGTTTGTTATATTTAAAGTTAAATCAACACAATTCTTGGAAAATTTGGTCACAACATGTTTTTTTTTCATGTTAATCTATTGATGTTGGATTAACATAGACTACAATTTGTGTTGTGTTAACATAGAACTGTTACAACAAGGACTATATTTCCCAGCATGCTTTGCATACCTGCACTTTGAAAATTATTTCCTTAAATAAGTGTTATTTTGTGTTTTTCAGTAAAAACGAAACACTTGTTTAATGTTCATTATTCTTAAAAAATAAAAGATTTTCTAAAAAATTTTTGAGTTTTGCTTACATTCTTTTGTTTGAATGTTTGAAACTAAAAATTAGGGCTGTCAAAAGATTAATCGCATCCAGAATAAACATAATAGATGTCTGTGTATTGTTAATTTTGTATTTATGAACACAAACACACCAATTTTTTATTAAATACAAAATGTATATGCACAGTACACAGACATATATTATGTAAACACAAACTTTTGAATGCGATTAATCGACAGCTCTACTAAACATTTATGTTGAGAACATGACATGAAAATGTAGAGCTTTAACATATAAAAATGTTTATTTGACAAACATAAATTGGGCTTCTTGAACATAGATCAATTATGCTGAGTGAACATAACTTTATTATGTGCAACAGATGTTCATCATTTTTTTGTTAATCCAACAGATTTTATTCGGTGCAGATTCACATTTCTGGTCCTGTTTATCACAGACAATCCAAACAAAGAAGTGTTACTCACAGCATTAGCACATCTAATAATATAAAACACCTTTCAATCAAAGCAACATTAAAAACTAGGTTTGATATATATTTTAACATTTTTCTTATTATTAGTATCATAATACATGCAAAGCATCCTGGGAATCCTCTGCCCAGTCATGTCTTTATAACAGTTCATCTAACTTTTAACTGAAATAGTATACCGATCTAAAAAACCTCATCAAGATTACTCAAGATAATACATACAACATTTAATTCCTAAATATATATGTGACCCTGGACAAAAACATTTTTTCTGCTGCATGGATCTCATTCTCTTGTATACTGAAGATTTACTTGAACACAAACATTATACATAACATATATTTATTTCTTTGTTTATGGTCAAACATTTGTCTGTGCTTGTGTTTGGATGGGATTACATGACTCATGAGGAGATGTGTGTTTTTCCTCATTGACACAGATATTATTGCTGAAAATCACTTCATCAGAGCGTGACCGTGAGGAAACACACACACACACACACACACACACACACACTCACACACACACTCACACACTCACACACTCACACACACACACACACACACACACACACACACTCACACACACTCACACACACACACACACACTCACACACACACACACACACACACTCACACACACACACACACACACACACTCACACACACACACACACACTCACACACACACAAAATGTTGAAGAGGGGGAAAAATTTTTTTAAAGAAAAATTATTTTTAAAGAGAACAAAAAGGTGTTTTTGAAGAGAAAAAAATGGTCTAATTAAAAAATAAAAAAAATAGTCTCGACTTAGGCAACAGGATATATATAACAGGAAAATATTTTTATTCTTTAATTTTTTTCATGTTGCGGTTCAGGGCTTCCGTAGTGATGAAACTTCAACAACTGTAAAGATTTAAGATTCACACAACAATAAATCAATGCAGACGCTGTCAAACATCATAACACGCTGACATTACAGTCTGAAGATTTACAGGATAAAAACTATAAAATAACGAAAATAATGTCTCATGCGAAACATTTCTGGGAACCAAAAACCTCATCGACATTTATCTGCATGGGTTCTTTCAGATTTTTGGTTCCCAGTATGCATCGCATTTTTTGTAAAGATAAAGATGTTTAATGTTTAACCTTCATTTATTTTTGAACAAACTGTTGCCAATAAATGAGATTATTACTGGCAGCAGTTACTGTAGATTTATATTAATGTAATATGAATGTTTTAACAGTGCAGGTGTTCATGAAGACAATAAAGAGACACTTTTCTAAAATATTAGGATTACTTTATTAAATTGATCTTGAAATATGTCTGTTGTTTTGTGCGTATCAATGTGTTTGTGTGTGAAGGAGGGATTCAATATGACATTTTACAACACAACAGAAAAACCAATCTTCAGAATAAGAGCGCTTCAGTTTGTTTCTCCTAAAACCAACACAACATAACTGAAGGTACATCAGACAGATGATCATTCATGAAACTCACATCTTTGACCTCAAGCTGATGTCTCTGTGATCCTGAACTGAATCACCAAAGCAGAATCCATTAATTCCATCAGAAATCCCACTAAAATCCATGAGCACAGATCAACTCTCATGTTTAAATCTCACAATTATTTCCCTTCAAAACACATTTGTGTAAGAATGAGAGAAAAACACATTGAGCAAGACATTGTACATTTATTACACGCTTTAAAGAAATAGTTCACTTTAGAATAAACATTTTATGATTATTTACTCACTCCTGAGTTGTTTCAAATCTGTATAAATGTGTTTGTTTGGTTGAACACAGAAAGATATTTGGACGAATGCTTGTAACCAAACAGTTCTTGGACCCCATTGACTACCATAGTAGGAAAAATAACAACGGTAGTAAATAGTGCCAAAGAACTGTTTGATGTCCTACATTCTTCAAAATATCTCATTTTGTGTTCAACAGAACACAAAAATATAAAGTCATTTTTCCTACTATGGGTTCAAGAATTGTTTGGTTACAATCATTCTTCCAAATATCTGTCTCTGTGTTTAACCAAACAAAGACATTTATACAGATTAGAAACAACTCAAGAGTTGATCATAAAATGTTTATTCTAAAGTGAACTATTCTTTTAAAGGATTTAACACATTTATAATGTTATAATGCAGCGTAAATACACGAGGAGAAAAGATACCTGAACATCATAAAACCTGTCAGGAGCGTCACAATTCACACCATATTCGAACAAAAATATTATTTTGAGGAAACTTTTTTGCTTCGGAAGCTCATTAAAGCAACTTAAAGAATTGTTTCATTGTGAATTTCACTTCATTCACATCTTGATGTTGTACTGGTGAGAATCACTCAAGAATATTTTATTCTTTTGATTTTGGGGTAAAATGTGACCCGGGCGACATGTTTTGTCTGCATAATGATGAGACATTAGATCACTTGAGAACATCTTCCGTGATATTTGAATGTGTGTGTGCACGCGTGTGTGTGTGCGCGCACGTGTGTGTGTGTGTGTGTGTGCGCGCGCACGCGTGTGTGTGTGTGTGTGCGCACGTGTGTGTGCACGCGTGTGTGCGCTTGCGTGTGCTTGCGTGTGTGCTTGCGTGTGTGTGTGTGCGCGCTTGCGTGTGTGTGTGTGTGTGCGCTTGCGTGTGTGCGCGCTTGCGTGTGTGTGTGTGTGTGCGCGCTTGCGTGTGTGTGTGTGTGTGCGCGCTTGCGTGTGTGTGTGTGTGTGTGTGTGCGCTTGCGTGTGTGTGTGCTTGCGTGCGCGTCTTCATGGCCTGAGATGTGTTATTACGAGTCTTTAACAGCCAATGAAAGCCACGAGAGAACTTCATTTGATCTTCATTATGGCTCATTACACACATCAATCATCACTGAATAAACTGTGTGTGTGTGTGTGTGTGTGTGCCTGTGTGTGTGTGTGTGTGTGTGTGTGTGTGTGTGTGTGTGTGTGTGTGTGTGTGTGTGTGTGTGTGTGTGTGTGTGTGTGTGTGTGTGGACAGCGAGCACCAGATATAAACACACATCTGTACTGATACATACACATTTATAGATATAGATATACTGTATAGAAGTTCTGGTCATTCATGTCTGACTTTATTTCGTCTCTGGGAGCTTCTGTTTTTATCACGTCACTCTCGACACGCTCAAACCTTCCGGAAAACCTCGAAGAGAGACGCCACCGAGTGCATGCGGTAGAAGAGGTTCAGAGGAATGGCTACGTTCAGAACGGTGCTCCACGCGCTGAAGCCGAACATCTCCTGCTCCAGACGGTTATCATACTGCGGACGACAGCCGAACGCCGGGAGAAGCCACAACTGAAGACAAGAAACAAGCCGTTATGTACATTCTTCTTCAGTTTACAAACATACCGATTTTATATAAAAGAACCGTATAAGAAGGTTCCTGCTGATGTTTCTTACCGAGATGTTGCACATGAAGAGAAAGATGGTGATGTTCTTCAGGATCTGTCTCTTTCTTCCAGGCGTCACATTCAGGCTGTTTCCCACAGGAAGCGGAACACCGGAGCACTTCCTGCCGTACACCTGCCGGTTCTCGTGCGGCTCGTTCTCCAGAGGAGCGCAGCGCTTGTCCTGCGTCTCGTACGCCCGGTTCACGATGCCGTCGTACGGCGGACCCATCGAAGCGGCCACAGAGAAGATCTCGGGCACCGTCGCGGCACCGTCTTCACCTCCGGCCGGATCTCTGCGTCTGCGGTACAGCGACTCCACGATGAAGAGGTTCTGAACGCACTTCTCCAGAACCAGCAGAAGAGAGTAGGCCAGACACGTCCAGCGATAACCCGGAGAACTTTGACTCGCGCTGACCGCCACCACGCTGCACCACGACATCAGCCACGAGCCCAGCGAAGAGCCCAGCAACAGATCCGAGTCCAGCGTGCGGGACGGGTTCTGTCCCGTGTCCATGGGCCAGTCCTCCAGCCGGTATATGAGGAGTCCGGTTCCGCTGGCTCCACACATGCACACCAGCATCACCACCCCGTAGCAGTAGAACATGGAAACGGCCGCCTCGCGCGTCTGCACCGACTTCTCCACGTGAATGAGATACACCACCAGCACTGTGATGGAGCTCGCCACGGCCAGCAGGCCCAGAACCGGCCCCAGCAGAAGGCCAGAGCTGCGGGTGGACGGCCGTTTGCGGTTTGTGTGGTGGTCCAGCGTGCGGCCGATGTTCTTCCACATGACGAACAACATCGCAGACACAAAGATGTGATACTCGATGTTGAAGGGGTACAGATAGTAGAGACTGGCGGAAAACATTGAGCACACGCTTGTGCTGCAGTTACAGTGAGGCTCCACCTCCACTGCAGAGAGAGAGAGAGAGATTATTATTTACTGTACTTACTGTACTTTTTACAGATTATATCGGTTTGTTTATTTGTTTTCATTTATTGTAGCGATGTAAGTCCACAGTATTTATTTATCCTAGACGTCATCCCAATAAAGCAACTTGAACTTGAACTTGAAACTCGAGAGAGAGACTCGAGGGGTTAAACCGTCATCTCATCTCTCAAAACACTTGGACACTTGACAGAGTTTCATTAAGAAAGGAATCAACGCCTCAGGTGTTCGTGTATAAAACATCATCATTTACTCGCCCTCGTGTCATCTCATTTATTTATTTGTGGTTAAACACAAACCCAAAAAAACATATGATCATCTTCTCATATGGGATTTTAAAAGCACAAACTTCTTCTGAAGTCATATGAGGAAACTTTTCATATTTGAGTTCACTTGTAAATCTACTCCATAGATCTCAGGACAAAATAAACTGGATATAGATCTGGGATGACATCAGGGTGAGCGGATGATGAAAAGTTTCTTATTTTGATCAACTAACTCATTTAAAGGGCAAAAGAAACAAAGGGGAGCAATTTCATTATTTCAACACACATTTTGTAGCAAAACTCATTATAAAACGGTTTATAGTTACATGAAGTATACAGAATATTTATTTATCCTACAACGTGAGATGGCACAGCAGCATGTTTACAAGTTTTCTACAAGGTTGAACCACCGGATCTGAATTCTCCTTTTCAGTACAGATCTGAACACCTCATGTTTGATGCTTTCATCTATTTCAGACTTTACTTCTGTTAAAAGCAAACAAACAGATGTTTCTAAAGTGACAGAAGGAAAGAAGAGGAAACACATGAATGATTCCTATGTGTCTGATGCCATCTAGAGGTTTAATCAGTGAACAAATGAATATTACTGTCTCTAAAACATTTATCATTTTTGTTCAAAATGTAATAAAACTCAAATGTAAACACACTTATGAATATTTAATCTGTATGATTTGGTAATCAAATGACAAAATGTTCAATGGCCTGTCATTTGGGTTAAAAGTGTCTGTTAAGTGAATAAATGTAAATGATAAAAGATTACAGTACAGTGGACACCTGTGTTTCAAAGCCAGAACGTCCATATGAGAGGAGGAGACTCAGACCTCTGGACCCTCCCACACATCCACTCTCAAAAACACTATTGTCCTCGCGCACACACGCACGCGCACGGTTACCTGTGGTGTGGTTTGCGTATCCCAGTGCAGTTAATCTTCTCCTGTGATTGTTGAGAAAATGTTCAGCCTCTGACATCACTCCATTACACCAGAGCAACAGGTTAGTGAACACAGCGTGAATCACACCAAACCTGCTCAACACACAACACAAATCAACACAACATTATTACCAAACACTCCAGACAGAACAAGTTATTAAAGGCACAGTACATCAAGAATTCTTCATCCTCATGTCAAACCTGTATGAGTTTCTTTCTTCTTCAGAACACAACAGAAGATATTTGGAAGAATGTCTGAACCCCATTGACTTCCACAAAACCACTGAGACATTTCTCAAAATATCATCTCGTGTGTTAGAGCAACTCATGTTACAGCAGCACTGTGTCTGCTAAACAAATGTTGTAAGGCAGCATTAAATGTTTTATATTTGCACCTTTCAAATGTTTCATATTTCTTGATGACGTCTTTGATGTGGAACCAAAGAAAATGAACCTGCAGACATGAAATGAAGCACAACACGTTCACATCATGTGTCTCAACATAAGGGACCGTTACGCATTTTCAAAACTGCCATTATACAGCGTACATATGCAAGCTATACGTTATTTTTATAAGTACGTGTTCTGACCTGAGAGATGGTGTGCAGCGCGTGGATGATGGGATAGACCCCAAGAACCGCAGAGATGCACGAGTGATAGCCCACAAAGTATCCGATGCGGAACGCGTCCATGATCAGAGAGAGCAACGCCAGCATCGTCAGTCCACCTGATTCACAGACATCAGCACATCATCATCATCATCATCATCATCATCAACCGAACTGAAGAATAAACGTGCCGCGGGCGCGCGCGCGCGCGTCACCTCGTATCCAGCTGGTCCCCGCGTGCGCGTCCCTCTCCGGCACCGGACTGCGCTCGCGCTCCCTCCGGATCATGTAGCAGAGCATCCACGCGAGCTGCACGAGCATCAGCACCGTGATGAAGGTGAGCAGGTGTTCCTCCCTCACGACGGGACCGTGCTGGGCGAGCGCGAGCATCATGGACACGCCGATGAGCAGCAGGTTGGCGCCGTACTGCGCGCTCAGCGTCTCCGCGTTCTTCTGCGGGTACCTCTTGGTCAAACTCACCTTGAGCCGGTTGAAAAGTTTCTTCTCCGTGTCCGTGGAGGACCCGGGGCTGTATTTGTTCAAACACATGATGTCCAGGGCGCTGTGCTCCACCATGGTGCCGGCGACGCGTCTCCAAATGCGCTCCGCGCTCAGAGATCACGCACGTTCCGCATACATCCAGCTCGGGAACAAGGCGCTCATATATACCTCCTACAAAGAGATTAACACGGATTGAGTTTCATTCAGCTGTACGTTTCTGGGGGAATCGATGAAGTGCCAAGAATTCACCGAGAACCTGAGAAGAGCTCAGATGCCAGGAGCTGAAATAAACTTCACCATCCTGCATCCATCCAGACCAGACCTCCTCACCGCTGCTGGTTTAGTGTGGCTTTGGCAGTCTAGTGATTTCTCATCGTCCCACAGTCCACATGTGAAGCTCCAGTGAGTTTTCACGAGCTCATATTTCACTGGTCAATGGCTCTTTATGGGAAGGTTCCCTTTGTTGCCCGTGGACTCGTATAACGGCGTGGATGTGTTGCGCATCTCTATAATGTGATGAAATGACATCTGCGAGCTTCTAAAGAGAAATGCACACGATGATTGCAGATATCAGACGCAATGTTTTCTGTTGAAGCGTTTCGTTTAAATGCTCGTATATGAAGAAGAGCGCATTGCGCGCGCGCGATCTGTGAGAGCCGCAATTAACTGAAACCGATCCGCGGCCCCAACAAAAGCGCTTTATATTATAACGGATCTGAGGCGGATTAACATGCTCACAAACCCGCAGAAACATCCAGACTCGAGTTTGCTTTCATGGATCTCCTGCTGTGATGCGTTTATCGCGAGCTTTGATTGAGTCTGATCACAGATCAGTTCATCAGGCGCTTATCATCAGCAGGCGCTAATGTCATCACTTCTTCAGTTTCATCACGAGCTTTAATGTTTAACATGACAGATGCCGATGATCAGTGTTCTCATAATGACAACAAAACAACTTTTCCTGAGAGGATCCCTGTCGCTTCCATAAACAACCTTTAACATCCACTGAAGCTTTCTCTTAAACAAAAGGTTCTTTGTAGTGGAAAAAACTCTTCAAAAAAAAATAAAGAAATGCTTCTATTAGGAAACTGTGGATCTTCTATAGCGTCGCTGAAATGTTTTCGTATATTTTGTGTATATAAGCACCTTTAGTTTCAATCAACTGTACGGCAAATGAATTCTTGTTGTATCATTTATTTTTTGGAGATATTTTAGAAAATCACAGTTACTCAAACACACAGCTGTGATGTGAATCTGATGATGGATCATTCTCAACATCATCTAACATGTTAAAGCTTTAGAAACAGCAGGGATTTCACAAAATCCATTAGCAATGAGCCACAAAACAAGTTCAAAAGTTTTTTACAACAATTCAGAAATGTAAATCTCTTTACTGCACATGCACATAAACACACCAATGGGAAAAGTATTATTAAAAATATTATAGTAATTCAAGTAAGCACACCATCAAATCAAACTGATTCATGTGTTTAATTACAGAAACAAAAACACATGCACCTTTTCTTACTTAATATATACAAATGTATAAAAATCATATGAATTTAATGCAACCTGAAGTTAATCAGCAATCTCAAAGAAAATCATAGTCTCATAGACTCTCATGTACCTGAAATGAGCTCATGCTGTTCTCCAGTGCTGGCATCATAATGGGCTTAACATTCAAAGTCAAACACCTCTTATTAGGTCAGAATATTGGGTCTCAATCAGTGTCTCTCATTGGTCATTAAAGCGCTTCTTCAGCAGAGGTCAGATGGGGTCAGCCAGAGGTCACTGCATGTCACAGATCAGCTGAAATCCACCGTCAGCTTCTTAAGACACATCGAGACACAGCGTCTCCCTTTCCACCACGAAACATGAAAACAGAGACAGAAATCTATAAAATGAAGAAAGCTCTTTAAGAGTGAGTGTGTGTGTGTGTGTGTGTGTGTGTGTGTGTGCGTGTGTGCGCGCGCTCTCACCGTGTGTTTCAGCCCAGCAGTGATATCAACATGACAACTCCCATGAACTGAGTGAAGAGAATGACGGGAGTAAAGAAAGACCAGACCGGCCACAGAGCCACATTAAAACTGAAACACACAAATAAAACATTACAACTATGATTATAACTGTACTTTACTATGAACATGTGTAACTAACTCGGACACGTCTCTTAATTTCATCAGAAGAACCAACATTATGACCAAACGTCTTCAGGTCTAACAGGCAGGTGTGTTTGATGTGGTTTGGACTTAAACAAATGTTAAGATACTTCATGAACTCAATGGTTAAAAAAGCAACTCAAAAGTAAGATGGTGCATTATGGGAATGAAAATGTCAGAATGCAAATACTGTTCTTTTCATTTTTGGATTTAACGTGACATGGATGGGTTAGGTTTCACGAGACTGATCCACCTGCACATTCATCTTTTTTGTTGGGTTACCTTCACGTTAATCCAGTACAGAACAAAACATCGCTGACTGTGTGGTTTTCAGCATCTTATACTCTTGACTAAGTTCTGAAGTGAGTGCTGATCTGACCTGCAGGACGCAGCGATGAAGGCCGCAGTCGTGACCGCAGGTATAGCCGGATATTCCTGCTCATAGTTCTTGATGCCTTTAAACCACTCGAGATACACGATACAGAACGCCGCCAGACTCACACAAAGTCCCAGCAACACCAGTCCAACCGCAAACCACCAACTACAACACAAAACACATTTAACATCATATCATCAATCATGCTTTCTACTGTACACAACACTGAAGAGTTCAGGTTGTGCATGGGCCTCACAGTGTAACCAGAGCACTGTAATCTGTATTGTAATCCAGGATAAAAGAACGGCTGGATGACAGAGATGGAGAGGCAGGGACTGTAAACTCGACACACACACAGTAAGGTACAGTAAACAGGTAATCCTGCTATGACGTTGCTTTTATTACACAAACACACAACATGAGTGTCTGTAACCACCTGTGAATGTCACTGTGATTCAACACAACTGTGAAGAAATCCACATAGTACGTCAGACAGAAAGATGCAACAATCCAGAACACTGAGTGACGATTGATACGAGCAGAAGACTTCACGTGATCCACAGACTCTTCTGAACACACACCTGAAACGAACACAATCACATAACTTCACTAACCATACTTGTTCTTTATTAAACAGTGTGAAGTTATGTTGTTTATTGTATATATTTGCGTTTGTTTCTCACTCTGCTCGTCCTCTTGTTGTTGTTGTTCGTGTATGTTGTTAAATCGCCGCCGCAGATTCACAAACTCACTGAATTCCGCCATGACGCCGATGTCACGCTAAAGGGGCGGAGACTCGGATGTGACGTCAAATGTAGCGCCCCGCCTTCAAACTGTCCCGTTATATTTCATGATAGTTGTCTTTTTTTATTTATTTTTTAAATGACCTTAATTTCTTCACTTTGTTCCTCTTGTACACTTTTTGTTATTGTGTGAATACAATTGGGTCGATAAATGTTTACAGCTTTAGGAGTAAGCGCGTCACTTCCCGTTAATGACATCACAGTAGAACTGTAAACGCGGGCATTCTGAAAGTAAAAATGGACATTTATTTATATATCATTAACATTATATATAATTATCATATATTACATAATGTTATAGCTTATAAATAAATGTATTTGTATATTATATATATTATATATATGATGATCACAGTGTCACTGTGTAAAGTATTTGCATGTTTAATGTCAAAACGTGTGTGTGTGTGTGTGTGTGTACATCATGGGTATACAACTATACAAATAAAAATATGTTTTTATATTCTAAACATATATATATATATATATATATATAATGTAGAGTTTTATCATTTTAATATGTCTATGTTTATGTTGCCCCTATAGAGAAACATGAGTTGTTGGGCAGTAATGAAATGTTTGGTCAAATGGGGGTCAGCAGGTCCGTGAGCAGCTGAGCATCACCTGTAAGCGGGTTCAGGAGGTCAGCTGTTCAGGTGTGTGGACAGGTGTGGAATACTGTATCCTGCCAACAGTCCCGGTCTCTCCAAATCTGCCCCGGCTAGAGTTACCTGCCAGCTGGAATCAGACTGACCTGAAACAAAACTCATCCACACGCACGCACACACACACAGATGAGAAATGACTATATCATTACATGGACTACTCTTTAAAATTCCAATTAAATAAATGTTTTATTTGATGCAAAAGTAACAGAGATACTGCAGTTAGATATTAGAAATGATGCATAATGAAACATCTTTATGAGACATGTGAAATGCTTTATTCTGAGATATAGATTTACAGAATCCATCACAGCCTTCATAAAAAAAAAAAACTTTTCTGAATGCATTTAACTTTTTAACTGTTAAATGGTCTGGTAAATTATAATTATTGTTTATAGCTCATGGACAAAATGTTAAATGCTCTCTCATTTGTAAGTCACGCAAAAGCAGTTATTAACAAATATAAATATTTTCAGAGTGATGCACAACTCAATCACCTGATTGATGACAAACTATCTCATCTCAAATCATGTACTTATGTCATTATTGTAGAATAAACCATTTAAGAGAGATACAACAGCGCTGCACTACCACACATGGGTTCGGTTCTCTCTCCAGGTTTATTTTATAAAAGTGACTGAATGACACAATCTTCATGTCACTGCGTCATATCAATGATCAGGAAATCATGAAAGATGCTGAATGTAACCATCACATTGATGAGAGTTGTGTTCTTTTGTGTTTTTGAACTTTTGTTGAATCTGTTTTTTGTATATTGTCTTTATAATCCTTTTGTTGGGTTTTTTGGTTTTTAGCCATTATGGCTCTGCTGGAGTCAGAATAATACAGTTTTAATGCTACACTTTGTTATACCAGATGTGTTGTTATAACACATACATGATGCTGACCTTACAAGAGAAAACAGCTGAAGATCTTAACAGAACTGTAACTGTAACTCAAAAACCATCTAAGATTCCCTAAAAAAACCCTCATCAATGGCAAACTCCTCATTCCTGAACCTCAGAAGATCAGTTTCACTGCCGCTGTTTTAAGCATCGACTGCCAGAGCACACTTCTATTATCACTTCAATTATTCAAACATCACATCAAACCTATAGAGATATAAAACGCTTTGATTCTAAACAGAACCTGATTGTACCTGCTGTGAGTATCGTGTTCAGAGCCGAGCGGACAAAAGACCTTCACGTATCATAATGTGACTCATTCAAACTTCCTTCAGAAGTTTGTGTGTGTGTGTGTGTGTGTGTTATTCTGAGAATCATTTCATTCTCACCCAAACAGACAATAACATCATTTCCTGCTGCTGCAGTAAACCTGTGCGTCTTCTCCTGTTTCCCAGAGGCCTTTGAGGCAACCATGAGGAGAACAATAGTGTTCTGTCAGGAGAGAGAGAGCCGAGCTGCTTTTATCAAACACATATACCTTACACGCTTACACTCGCACACGTACACGTACACACACACACACACGTCTGATTTATTATCTCCGTGGGGACAGTCCATAGGTGTAATGACTTTTATACCGTACAAACTGTATATTCTATTCCCTAAACCTAAATATCATAGAAAACATTTTGCATTTTTAGATTTTCAAAAATTATCTTTATGTACGATTTATAAGCTTTTGTGCCCATTGGGACTTCAAAAGTCCCCACGAGTTGGTGTGTATTCAGGTTTACGTCCCCACCATCATATAAAAACCAAACACACACACTCTCGCACGTCTGATAATTTTTTTTAAATCAATTTTATTTCTGTTTATTTGTGATTTTAAATAATTTGCCTTTTAAAGATTTGTTCTTTTTTGCCTTCAAGCATTTTATGTAAAGCACTTTGAATTACCTTGTGTATGAAATGTGCTATATAAATAAACTTGCCTTGCACGCACACACACACACTCTCGCTCGTGCACACTCACACACATGCACGCTCGCACACTTTTGTTCACACACACTCACTCGCTCGCACTCACACTCTTGCTCACACACTTTTGCTCTCTCTCTCTCACACACACACACGCTTGCTCGCACGCACGCACACACTCTCTCTCTCTCACACACACACACACGCTTGCTCGCACGCACGCACACACTCTCTCTCTCTCTCACACACACTTTTGCTCTCTCTCTCTCTCTCTCACACACACACACGCTTGCTCGCACGCACACACTCTCTCTCACACACACACACACGCTTGCTCGCACGCACACACTCTCTCTCACACACACACTTTTGCTCTCTCTCTCTCTCTCACACACACACACACACGCTTGCTCGCACGCACACACTCTCTCTCTCTCACACACACACACACACACACGCTTGCTCGCATGCACACACTCTCTCTCTCTCACACACACACACACACACACTTTTGCTCGCTCACACACACACACACTCTCTCTCTCTTTTACACACACACGCTCACACACATGCACGCTTGATCACACACACTCACTCGCACACACACACACAGACTCTCGCTCGCTCACACACATGCACGCGCACGCTTGATCACACACACACACACTCACTCGCTCGCATACACACCTTCAGTTTTTTGCTGACTGCAGTGTTGGGGTTTAAAGTGTGTTATACATATACAGCATCATTTGCACTACTGGACTATGTACTGAATACTGCAATAACTCATCTACTGCACTGTTTACTTTAATTTAATACCTGCTGTCCATCATTTCTGCACACTTTATATTCATTTGCACTACTGTTCTGTATAGTCTAATTTATATTGTACATATCCATCAGTAAATGTCTGTTTTTAGTAAATAACCATCTGTATATAATGTTCAAAGTACATTTCCACTTGTAAATTCTTCATAATTTTTGCTTTATTCTGTATTTATGCACAACTGTATATCCTGCACTTGCTTATTGCACTTCTGGTTAGACCTAAACTACATTTCGTTGCCTTGTACTTGTACATGTGTAATGACAATAAAGTTCAATCTAATCTAATCTAATCAAGTTTCTTCATTTGTCACAATCTGGATGATTCTGAAGAGTTTTAAGTGTTTCATCACAAGCAGCATCAGACTACAGACGGCTTGAGTACAGCACACATATAATATTTGAACTTTTACCTTCTTACTTCTGAATGAATTACTCTAACAATAAACTTGCTACCGGAAGTAAAAAAAAATGGTGTAACTGAAGTCGTGAGTTTTACTCCTGCAAACGTGAGCTAGGTTAGGCTAAAAGCCGTTTGGCTGATATGATTACATCTAAGCGCAGGATCAGTGCGGTACGCTGGGATTTATCAGGTCGAGCGCTCCGGTGTGTGTGTGCATCTGTGTCAGACAGGCGGCTTATTCTCCGGGCAGAAACCGGACTGCGGTGAGTCTTGACCCGCGGGTCCACCGAGCGCTCGCACCTGTATGGAGCCTCTGTGTGTCGGGCCAACTGAACCCTGCCCTAAGAAAAAAACCCACCCACACAAGAGACCGATTCAGCCCTTACACCCCACCCACAAGCACCTTAAACAACTGATCTCAGGACAGATGTGAACACTGGAACACACACAGAATAATGCTGTTCTGTTACTCACTGCGTTTATTAAAAACATAAACCGCACTGGACACGATGAGCAGAAAACACCAGCGTTACTTCACAAGTCTAACTTTATCTTTTAGGACTTTAAACTTTGGGTTTTTGATAACTTTCTTGTTGAACAGAGCCAAAAGTTCATCCTCTGATCTGTAGTTGGAGCTTCCAGTGAATGAATAATATTGAGCTATAACCTGAAAAATAAACAAACAAACAAGTGATCATCAATAACCCAAATCATCACGAATGAGAATGCAGTTACAGTTAGCTGAGCTTCAAAACTAACCAATCAAATGGCTATATCCTACAACAAAACTACTTATTTTCAAAATAAAAGTCTCAAGTTACATCGATAAGCTTCACAAACAACATAACAGCAGATCTGAAGTAAAATGAAACTCACCTTCTTTCGAAGTTTTTTGACAGCGAGCCCTTCCTCCGGAGCATCTCTTAGAACCGCCTTTATCGTTCCTTTCCAATTAAACTTCCCTATGACACAAAAAACAGACAGAAACTTCTGAGATGTGCAGCATAAGTGGATAAATAAACTCTGTGTGATGCTTTAAAACACACTGAAACTAAACAGAATGTAAGTGATGAATCAGTTATTAATGTCACACTGATGACAGAATTATCTTTCATTATTTATTTGGGTCAAATTCACAACAAAGTCTTTAATTCACAGGACTAACAAACCATTAATAAAGAATTCATATAATGTATAGTACGGGTGATATGCAGCAGTTCTCAAGTTCTTTTTAAATTTGAATGATAATCTACATATATATATATATATATATATATATATATATATATATATATATATAGTGCATCTATAATATACATCTCAATACTTTTGCTCTAGAATTATGATAACACATCTTAAGCTTAATAATATCTCATATATCACTCAGTCATAGTATTCATTTTTCATTGATAAAAAATTACACACAGTAGTCAAATAAAACATCAATTGTCCAACAATACACAAGACATAATGTTGTTATCATTACAATTATAACAATAAAATCATGAAATACCTTTAGCATTTGATTCAGACTCCACCTCCTGGTCCACTGGCTCCTCCCCTTCTGTGTTCAAACTCTCTGATTGGTCAGAACAGACAGGAATTAAATGATGGTTCTTATGATCTAGAGAGACAGGAAGATATTCTGAAGATGTTCTTACCATCAAACTCCTCTTGTTTTCTTTTCTTGTGTTTTTTCTTCATCTTTTCTTCTGTGTGCTGCTGGTTTTCTTCTGTCTGTCGTTTCCTCTTCTTTTTCATCTGTTTCTCACAGGTGTCGTGTCCGTTCTGCTCCGAGATCTCTTCGGATCTCACTTTAGGGTTTGTTTGGTTCTCTGTGGTACATTCACTGAGCATCTGGTTATTTTCCTGCAAAAACATCATTAACGTCAAACATTAGAAACAAATAAAGAAATGAGCAAGAAAGTTATTGCTGTTGCTCTTTCATAGCTCAGTAGATTTGATCAAGTGCTCAGTTGTGTCTCATTCAAGTATCAACTTAGTCTCAGATGTTTCTCAGAAAATTGCTCAGGAGAAATAAAATGAGAAACAGAGATCTTCAATCATATTGACTTTTGATTGCAGACGAGACAAATGTGAGCTCAGTTTGAGACGTTGTGGACATCTCTTCTGAAACTCTAATGACACTTGTGAGATTTCTGACTCTTTCTCCATTTGCACGGCATTTAATCTCACTGATGTCTAAGAGAAACGATGATGAAGACACTTACACTGCTGACAGCCGTTGACAAAATCTCCCAGACCTGCTGGATTAAAGCCGGGCTGTGGATCTTCAGGCAGCTCTTCATCCAGTTCTGCACATGAACAAAACAAACCATCACAAATAAACTCATAAACCATCTCTCTGAATGAAGATCCATCACGCTGGGTTTGACATCTTCACCTGAAACTTTGCTCTCTTCCTAGGCACGTTCTCATACGAACTGACCTGGTCCAGGACCTGATGCAGTTTGGGATCAATGTCGGGTCGTTTCATGGCCTCCTGGATTCTCTGGAACACAACAGAAGCTTGGAGTTCTCTGGAGAATCTGTCAGGACATTTATAACAGCTCAGGGTTTATTTACCTGAATCCACTGAAGCTGCTTCACGTCGCCTTTATTCGCCTTCGCCTGGAAATCTTTCCCTCCGTATTTCTGATCTTCACTGATGCATTTGTTGTGGTTTCTGTAATCTTCACCCCTGTGCACAAACACCACAGGTCACAATCACCACAACGCATGCGCGCACGCACGCACGCACGCACACACACACACACACACACACACACACACACTGACCAGAAATCTTTTCCACAGTCGATACAGGACAAAACCTGACATCCACGACACTTCAGCACGTGTTTATCCACCTGAGCCTTCTTCAGTGACTCTCCACACGCATTACATGTGAAGAACACCATCCTGACGAATCTGATCTCTTCTGAAGATCCTTCAGTCTGACGAATCTGATCTCTTCAGTCTGATTTTCAGCTCCTGTGATGAGAAACAACACAACATGCATTAGACATTATTAATCTTAACCTTTGTGTTTTTGAATTGTGCGTTTGTGACCAACTAAAGCGAACTTAAACTTACTTAAGTCTGATCGCTTCTTCAGTTCGATCACGTGCACAACAGCAGCTCGAGTGACTGATCTCTCCGGTCTGATCTTCAGACTCCCAAACAAAAGTTAATACAATCCGATCATTCATTCACGTTGAATTCAGATCCAGATCTCCACGTGAAGAGAAACATGAATGAGTCACGTGACCGGGCGCGCGGTGCGACTTGTTTTTTTTCCGGACTGAAACACGGAACACTCGTAAAAGAATGCGATGAAAGAATTTTTTGTTTAGTTTAATTGCGTAAACAATTACATAAGAAAACCGACTTAAATGCACAACATATTAAAACGAATTATTATACAACCCACGGTGCCATTTAAAAAAATAACTCAAATTAAACTGATATCACAGCAGTATTTATAGTGGTATATTGTTTTTATTATTTTAGAGTTTTACAATGCATACACAAATCTTTGTTAAATTCCTTCACGTGTACATTTATTAATTATTATTGAAAATAATAATAATCCGTTTTGTGGGACAGAAATACCTCAGCACTCTTAATCTGTAAAGGGAAGTGACGCCATCTGCTCGGTGCCTGTTCATCCTAACGTAAGGTAAGTAAAGTGTCAAGCGTTCTTCGTTCTAAACAAACACGTTTACCGCATAAACACACACGAACATGCAACGAAACTTAAACCGCACGCGACGCGTTTTAGTCAGAGATGTGAACGAGCACATTAGATCTGGAGCGCGCTTTATGTCGAGCCTCATTTTCTCATGGCTGGTCATGAACACGCACGCACGCAC
This sequence comes from Oreonectes daqikongensis, assembly GCA_026939265.1. Taxonomy (NCBI): domain Eukaryota; kingdom Metazoa; phylum Chordata; class Actinopteri; order Cypriniformes; family Nemacheilidae; genus Oreonectes; species Oreonectes daqikongensis. Next base: position 105,290 of record JAOTQM010000639.1, on the reverse strand, counting down.
GCACACTTCTGTCATTATGAGCATCACTATGACTGAGTTACAGATGCACTATCGAGTAGTAACACACATAACCTAACACACCTGTGTGTTGTGTTGTGTGCAGATGAACAGTTTGAGCAGTCACAGTGTGTATGTGCTGCAGCAGCTGCAGGAGCAGCGCATTCAGGGTTTACTGTGCGACTGCATGCTGGTGGTGAAGGGCGTCTGTTTTAAAGCACACAAGAACGTGCTGGCTGCCTTTAGTGCATACTTCAGGTAACACACACACACACACACACTACAGTCATCGGATGTGAAATCCAGTTGTGTGTTGTGTGACGGTCAGTGTTGAATGATGTTTCATCAGATCTCTGTTCCAGAACTCTCCAGCACAGAAGAATGAGGTTTTTCATCTGAGCATTCAGGATGTGGGCGGCATCGGTCAGATTCTGGATTACATGTACACCTCACACCTGGAGCTCAACCAAGACAATGTTCACACACTGATGGAGATCGCACACATTCTGCAGGTCACACACATTTGTTTTTTGCATTGGTAATAAAAATGAAAAAATAATGTTGCAACTCCCCAGAAATTACCATTGTGGACCACGGCAGAAGATATTTTGAGAAATGTGTCAGTGATTTTGTGGAAGTCAATGGAGTTCAGTGTTGTTTGATTAAGAATCAACATTCTTCCAAATATCTTCTGTTGTGTTCTGAAGAAGAAAGAAACTCCGACAGGTTTGACATGAGAGTGATGACAGAATTCTTGTTCTAGAGTTGAACTGTTCATGACAGATAAAACGATCTATGACATCATCAGCGGTTTGTGTTTGTGCAGGTGTCTAACATCCTGAACGTGTGTCACGTGTTTCTGAAGCCCTGTGTGACGGCGCCGGATGCGTCCTTCTCTCTGTCTGCTGATGTCTCTTACGATCAGGACTGTGTGTTGAGAAACTCTTTGTCCTCAGAAGCAGATCTTCACAAACATCTGCTCATCCCCACCGATGACCCGTACAAACGTTCACAGCCCGCACCCAACCCTCCGCTAGAGCCAGACACCTCGTCCCAGCCCGACCGACAGCCGCCGCACGGCTACAAGCTCCGAAACTTCTACACTAAACAGTATTTCAAACAGAGCGCTAACCAGAACCTCGGAGCAGACGAGCAGTTTAACACGAGCGCCGTTAACCAATCACTGCCTCAGAACCACACACACACCTCCGGTCTTGTGACAGACTCCGCCCACCCACCCGAAGCCCCTCCCACCGCCCGTATTCTCCGCCCTAAAAAGGCCGTTTACCTGAAGAAGTTTAACTACGTGCGGTCTCACGTCAGCGCGGATGAGGTGGACGCTGATGCCCGATGTGACCAGCAGGAGGTGCTGCCGACCCAGCCCGCAGAGGTGACCTCTGACCCTGCTGTCGCTGACCCCACTGAGACAGTGACCTCTGACCCGGCAGAGGTGTCCGAGTTAAACGTGACTCCTGCGGGAGAGACACTTGACCCCGATGTGAGGCCTGACACTGAGAGGTCAGAGGTCAATAATAATAAATACTGCTGTGAGGTTTGTGGAAAGACCTTTAAACATCCCAGTAACCTTGAGCTGCACACACGCTCACACACAGGTAACGCACACACACACACACACACTGATGTGTTGATCTCTTCACACACTGATGTGTTCCTGTTGTGTGTGTGACAGGAGAGAAGCCGTTTCAGTGTAACGTGTGCGGTAAAAGATTCTCACAGGTAAATCTGATCTGATGTTTGTTACCCGACAGAGAAATACAAGAGTCATAAGTGTGTGTGTGTGTGTGTAGGCAGGAAACCTTCAGACACATTTGAGACGTCACACAGGAGAGAAGCCCTACATCTGTGAACTTTGTGGTAAAAGGTGAGAAGTCGGAACACAAACTGCACAACCGAACAAATGTCTGAGGTGTTTCTGCAGCAGCGTCTGATGTTTCTGCTGTTTGTTGTGTTGTTTTTGTTGAGTTTTGCGGCGGCAGGTGATGTGCAGCGTCACATTCTGATCCATTCAGGAGCTCGACCGCACCTGTGTGACATCTGTGGACGAGGTGAGAAATAAACCATCATACACGTCACGGCACGTCACATAAACGTGATTCAAACGTGTGTGTGTGTGTGTGTGTGTGTGTGTCAGGCTTTAGCAACTTCAGTAATCTGAAGGAACACAAGAAAACTCACGGCACAGAGAACGAGTTCACCTGCGATCAGTGCGGAAAATCCTTTAACATGCAGCGCAAACTCTTCAAACACAAAGTGAGACACACAGGAGACAAACCGTACAGCTGCCAGACCTGCGGTGAGAAACACAACACAGACATTTCTTCTGATGTGCTCAGAAATGTTGAATATGTGAAACTGGGATGTGTTTATTTCAAATGAATTGTTCGGTACTAAATCCACTGTGTGTGTGTGTGTGTGTGTGTGTGTGTGCGTGCGTGTGTGTGCGTGCGTGCGTGCGCAGGGAAGTGTTTCGCCGGGTCAGGTGATCTACAGCGTCACGTGCGCTCGCACACGGGTGAACGGCCGTATGTGTGTGACACGTGTGGAAAAGGTTTTACACGCAGCGCAGTTCTGCGCAGACACCGCAGCTCTCACTGCACACCCGCAGACGGTGAGCAGACGCTCTGCGCAGATGCACCGCTGGAGAAAGCAGACGCGTTACGACCCGACACACACTGCGGGACCGCCGGAGGACTCTGCAGCAGCGGTGCCATGTGGGGGCGGGCCATGAAAACTCTACAGAGTGACACTGAAATGGACCAATGAGATGTGATT
>JAOTQM010000639.1:92500-97500 GCA_026939265.1 Oreonectes daqikongensis | reverse complement strand
AGTGGTCCTGGAGGCCTGCGTGAGGTCACAAAGATCAATTGCTCTGGTAATTTAAGCCCCTAAAGAGCAATTAATACCTAAACAATGAACCCTGCACCAGTGTGTGTGTGTGTGTGTGTGTGTGTGTGTGTGTGTGTGTGTGTGTGTGTGTGTGTGTGTGTGTGTGTGAGGGGCTAAAGGAGACAGTCTGCCTGGCTGCATTTAATCTCATCATCAGAGACCTTCAGTTTACCTCACGCACACACACACACACACACACACACACGCGCACACACACACACACACACGCACACGCACACACACGCACACACGCACACACACACACGCGCACACACACACACGCACGTGTAAAGTTGTGCTCAGCGTCTGTTCTCGTTCCCGCGACGCCGTTGTCATAGTAACTCGATAGTGATCATCAGTTACAGGGTTTGGGTCAGTTTTGGGTTTTTGTCGCCGGTTTAGTTTCTAAAGAGAGTCGCGGTTACCGCGGTACAATACTCTCTTTATGAGCCACCGCTCTGACAAACTGGACGATTAAAGCTGAATGTTGTATTTCAAGAGAACACGAGCAGACAAACAAGAGCAAAACTTCCGAGAGAAACCGACGCACAGTAGAACAAATCAAAAACAATCCCAGTAAATGTGTTTACAATTCACGTGTTGTTGTTTCAAGGATTTATCCTGGAAGGTCAAAGAGTTTGTGTTTAATTTGCGGAGCTGATTAAAGCGATTCGCTGTTTACGAAAAATTTGTGGAGAAAATGCAGCGCGTGCTGATTGAAGCGAACAACACGAGCGCGGCGTGGAAACATCAGCATTGCGTGGAAAGTTAAAAACATCACCGAACATCCGGTAGTAATTTCACCTGAACGTCTCGTCACCGCATATTGAAGCAAATCAAATTTAGCAGTTTGTTCTCCAGAACTAAACAAACTCACATGGAGTTTTTCTCTCTTGACGTTTATTCACAGACGGAAGCTTCAGCAGCTCCGATAGAATCTCAAACACTTCTGTGATTCACAGAATAAACGTTATTGCTCATCACATGTTCAAATAAGAAGTTTACAAGGCTGCAAAATATCGAAATGATCAAAAAATAGCATCACGCATATCACAATGAGGTCGTCAGATTAGTTTTACTGAACTGCAACAGAAAAACAACTGTTTACTTTCAGAAATTGTATTCTTTACTCAGAAACAATGAAACGTGAATTTTGGTTTTTATCATTTACAATGTGGTTTACCATCATTTTACAAACTTAAAGCATCACTGCATGACATCATTTAAAAAGATATTGCACGTTTCTTCATTATTATGCAGCTGTAGAGTGAGGTCATGGGCTAAAATTTTGCTGATAAATAAAATGATTTTTTATTTTGGTTTGGATTCAGCGATCTTGCCAAGAACATATAACATCTGTCTGGCATCTTGAGAAGTATTGTGGGAAAATGGACCTGGAAAACAAACAGTAAAGATACACAATAAAAGTGCTTTGTGAAAGAGTGAATCGTCACATAAGATGTTGTCAAACACAACAATGACAGAAACGTTCAACCGCGGTATTGAAGGAGGAAAGTTTATTATTAGGCAACAGAAATTCATCGTGAACCAAAAGAATCAAAAGCAATGATATATTTCAGCCAGCTCGGGTTTAAATTGAAATCTGAAGAGTTGAACTGCTTGTTTACCCGTCACAAACATCAGAGAAACACAAACGTTCTGTACGAGGTAAAAGAATCTGATGTGACCGACTCAGTTTCCATTAGTCCATCAAATTCTCCAGCGCTCTCTCTCGCCCAGAGCAGAAAACATCCAGACGCATTTGACATTGTTTATTTTCCCTCATGCTGTTCTATCTGTCTTGTGAAGGGTAGTGGCGAGGAGGGAACATCTGCTGGGCATTAGGAGTCGAGCCGAGCTCTCTGCGCTGGTACTGGAGAACTAATTTAATATAGACTTTGTTTTGATCTTGCACCTCTAATCACGGCCTCCAGTGGATCCACTTTCTGAGAGAAACTCAATGAAAATGTTATTGCAGCATGTTTACACAATCAAAACAAGGCCTGCTGACATCAGACTTCACATCCACTGAAACGCAGCGCTGTACACAAAACAAAATCTATATAGCCTATACCTGCAGTCTACTGATCTGATGAGAGATAAAACGGTTTCATCTATCAAGAATTAAACATGACACGATGTCATTTAGGCTACGACATCGTAACACAATTACTTTATTATTAAAGCACTGAAAATCCAATCCCATTTGCCATACAGGAACTTAAATACTGAAACGCAAACTAGCAGAATGTATGCGAGCACCACAAAAAGATCCAAAAGTGCCTTGGTGTTGCTATGATCTAACCACTGAACTGCTACAGGAAAGCTTAAATTTATCTCCAATATTCTGAGACCTATAATCTCAGATATAAACAGATTATTGTTTTGCATTCTTAAAGAGGAAGACAACTCTAATGTCAAATAACACATGCAGAAATAACTCATGAGGTCTGGCTGCAGGACTCTTCTGCACTGAATGAGTGTAAATAGTCTAAATCCACGCAACACACAGCCTGTCTTACATCCATCACAACACAACACAATACAGATATGATACGATAGGCTAATGCATTGTGATGTCTCGAGCTCGAGCACTAGACAGAGACTTTGCACAATGAGCTTTAAACATAAATGAAAGTAAAAATAAACGGTGGGCCGCCTTTGTTCTGACATGATGCTGATGAGTCAAGCAGGCAAATAAATAATAATAATAATCAATCTAAGGAAAGATAATGTAGAATAAGATATTAAGTGTGCTGCATGAATACAGCTGGCAACACGCAAAGACAAAGCATCCGAATCATGTTCATAATGCTTTCTACAAATTTGCACATCACTTTGCACAACGCAAGAAATCACACACAACACACAAGTTGATTCCTCCATTGAATCAATTTTGCTTAATGAGTGTCATTAAAATTAAAGAACATTCAAATATCTAAAAGATGTCACATCTATACGACAATTCACAGGTATCACAAACCAGTGCAAACTGATCAAAGATGTGCCAGTTTTAACATTTCACCTCATAACTCACACTTATGCTATTAAAAACCATCATATTACACCCTTAACAATTAAACCAATTTAAATGTTGCTCTATTTCCGAAGTCATTCGCGACACAACGACACACTGAAACACCTGTCAATAGTTTACGGATTAAATGTCATTAATTCATTTATTGTAATCAAAACCCGATTTGCTGAAACACTCGCATAGTTACTGATGTAAACCCAGAAAGTGAAAGTGAAGTGAACACGCATCGTCTCACCACTTCTTTGGCTTTACAGCTGAACGTGTTTCTCTGTCGCGTGTTTCTCCTCGCGCTGCTCGGCTCGTCTCTCGCGGTGGTGTCGATCAGTCCGAGCGCTTTATTGCGAGTTTTCACCGTTTTAACACTCGCTTTGAATAATAACGTGATATCTGCAGCCATGACTGACACGTCGCCCCTCTGACGTCATCCGCATGCGACGCGCGCGAGTCAGACGAGCTCGTTTCCATGGTTACACACCAGCGAACGCTCCTGTGACGTGTACATGATTGTTATAAAACAATGGCATATGGCAATGGGATAAAACAATTTTATAAGGGCATTCATTGTACAAGGTAAGTTTAGTATTTTATTTTTAAAATACTTTGTGTATATATCATTACATATTATACATATGATATACTGGATCTATATCAGCAACCAGACACATTACTTCAGTCAGTATATCGACATGATTTATGGTTTCATTTGCATATTTTGTTTACCAAAATATCTTTATTAACAATCTACATGTTGGCTCATATGTAAACGCATGGTGGTCATTTTTGAAGACTGTTGGTGGAAATTCATGAAATGCTTTAAACATGTAGTTGTCACCTGAGACAGAATAAATGTCCTGTTATGTAGAATGTAGTCATTTGAACGTTGTTGTTTTTTTAGTGTTTGAATGGTGTTTGCTCATTTCCTGTCGGTGCAAAAGAGAACAACGCCCTTCCCAGCATGCACTGCAGCAGAAGAGAAGACTCTTTCATGGCTCGGTTGGGCTTCACGTCAACATCATGGAAACACTCGATGACATTGCCATGAAAACGCTGTATTTCACTGCTATAATTACTGTGAGATATGAACAAACATGACTTAAGTCATGAAATCTGTTTATGAGAAGAACATCTGACGAGTCCTTTTATAAACTGTATCTTTAACATTGCAGCTTTTAATCCTCATTTTGATTAAATCCTAGGAATGTTCCAATACCACATTTAAATAAACAAACAAAACACTATATATGAATACTATACACTTATGATAAGGCTTTATTCTTGGTGAGAACAGCCCCAAAGTTAAGTTTCTTACCTCTTACATCTCCAAACAGAAGCTCAGGTTGTGCTCCATTGAGTCCTACGAGTTTTGACTGAATGACAATATAATTTTTCTTTTTGTGTCAATACATTTTCATTTATTTTGCAAACTTGTATATGAGAAAGAGAAACACACAAGTTGTGCTTTAAAGAAAGATAGAAACCTGCAAGAACTGTAAGATGTTCTGGTAATATTGGAGTTTTCTGTTTCTGCATTTTACTGTCAAACACAAGCAGTGAAAATAGACTCTTTTTTTTTTACTGCAGGTTCATTAGAACCATAAGAAAGTTAGCGTCTCACGAACCAACAGCAGCAGGAGATGTTGACAATGAGTCCTGGTCATTTCAAGCTGTCAGTCACCATATAACTGATGAGAAAAACACAAACATCTCTTCCAGAATTCACTCAGGAAACTTTCTTCTGTTACTGTGACATTAAAACACAGAAGTGAACATCGCTGGGTGTGTTCCCGGAAGAATTCTGGCAACCGCTGCTGTGTTTCAGAAGAGCAAATTGGCCTTCCAATGAAACTGGATCTGAGCTGTAATGAACTCTTATAGAAACTCTGATTTTGTGCATGGGTTCCTT
>JAOTQM010000639.1:87500-90000 GCA_026939265.1 Oreonectes daqikongensis | reverse complement strand
TGCTCTTCTGCGGTCGTCTGCTCTTCTGCGGGTCGTCTGCTCTTCTGCGGTCGTCTGCTCTTCTGCGGGTCGTCTTCTCTTCTGCGGGTCGTCTGCTCTTCTGCGGTCGTCTTCTCTTCTGCGGTCGTCTGCTCTTCTGCGGGTCGTCTGCTCTTCTGCGGGTCGTCTGCTCTTCTGCGTTCGTCTGCTCTTCTGCGGTCGTCTTCTCTTCTGCGGTCGTCTTCTCTTCTGCGGTCGTCTGCTCTTCTGCGGTCGTCTGCTCTTCTGCGGTCGTCTGCTCTTCTGCGGTCGTCTGCTCTTCTGCGGGTCGTCTGCTCTTCTGCGGTCGTCTGCTCTTCTGCGGTCGTCTGCTCTTCTGCGGTCGTCTTCTCTTCTGCGGTCGTCTGCTCTTCTGCGGGTCGTCTGCTCTTCTGCGGGTCGTCTGCTCTTCTGCGGGTCGTCTGCTCTTCTGCGTTCGTCTGCTCTTCTGCAGGTCGTCTGCTCTTCTGCGTTCGTCTTCTCTTCTGCGGTCGTCTTCTCTTCTGCGGTCGTCTTCTCTTCTGCGGGTCGTCTTCTCTTCTGCGGTCGTCTGCTCTTCTGCGGTCGTCTGCTCTTCTGCGGGTCGTCTGCTCTTCTGCGGGTCGTCTGCTCTTCTGCGGGTCGTCTGCTCTTCTGCGGTCGTCTGCTCTTCTGCGGTCGTCTTCTCTTCTGCGGTCGTCTTCTCTTCTGCGGGTCGTCTTCTCTTCTGCGGTCGTCTGCTCTTCTGCGGTCGTCTGCTCTTCTGCGGGTCGTCTGCTCTTCTGCGGGTCGTCTGCTCTTCTGCGGGTCGTCTGCTCTTCTGCGGTCGTCTGCTCTTCTGCGGTCGTCTGCTCTTCTGCGGTCGTTTTCTCTTCTGCGGTCGTCTGCTCTTCTGCGGGTCGTCTGCTCTTCTGCGGGTCGTCTGCTCTTCTGCGGGTCGTCTGCTCTTCTGCGTTCGTCTGCTCTTCTGCAGGTCGTCTGCTCTTCTGCGTTCGTCTTCTCTTCTGCGGTCGTCTTCTCTTCTGCGGGTCGTCTTCTCTTCTGCGGTCGTCTGCTCTTCTGCGGTCGTCTGCTCTTCTGCGGTCGTCTTCTCTTCTGCGGTCGTCTTCTCTTCTGCGGGTCGTCTTCTCTTCTGCGGTCGTCTGCTCTTCTGCGGTCGTCTGCTCTTCTGCGGGTCGTCTGCTCTTCTGCGGGTCGTCTGCTCTTCTGCGGGTCGTCTGCTCTTCTGCGGTCGTCTGCTCTTCTGCGGTCGTCTGCTCTTCTGCGGTCGTCTTCTCTTCTGCGGTCGTCTGCTCTTCTGCGGGTCGTCTGCTCTTCTGCGGGTCGTCTGCTCTTCTGCGGGTCGTCTGCTCTTCTGCGGTCGTCTGCTCTTCTGCGTTCGTCTTCTCTTCTGCGGTCGTCTTCTCTTCTGCGGTCGTCTTCTCTTCTGCGGGTCGTCTTCTCTTCTGCGGGTCGTCTTCTCTTCTGCGGTCGTCTGCTCTTCTGCGGTCGTCTTCTCTTCTGCGGTCGTCTTCTCTTCTGCGGTCGTCTTCTCTTCTGCGGGTCGTCTTCTCTTCTGCGGTCGTCTGCTCTTCTGCGGTCGTCTGCTCTTCTGCGGTCGTCTGCTCTTCTGCGGTCGTCTGCTCTTCTGCGGTCGTCTGCTCTTCTGCGGGTCGTCTGCTCTTCTGCGGGTCGTCTGCTCTTCTGCGGGTCGTCTGCTCTTCTGCGTTCGTCTGCTCTTCTGCAGGTCGTCTGCTCTTCTGCGTTCGTCTTCTCTTCTGCGGTCGTCTTCTCTTCTGCGGTCGTCTTCTCTTCTGCGGGTCGTCTTCTCTTCTGCGGTCGTCTGCTCTTCTGCGGTCGTCTGCTCTTCTGCGGTCGTCTTCTCTTCTGCGGTCGTCTTCTCTTCTGCGGTCGTCTGCTCTTCTGCGGTCGTCTGCTCTTCTGCGGTCGTCTTCTCTTCTGCGGTCGTCTTCTCTTCTGCGGTCGTCTTCTCTTCTGCGGTCGTCTTCTCTTCTGCGGTCGTCTGCTCTTCTGCGGTCGTCTGCTCTTCTGCGGTCGTCTTCTCTTCTGCGGTCGTCTGCTCTTCTGCGGTCGTCTTCTCTTCTGCGGTCGTCTGCTCTTCTGCGGTCGTCTGCTCTTCTGCGGTCGTCTTCTCTTCTGCGGTCGTCTTCTCTTCTGCGGTCGTCTTCTCTTCTGCGGTCGTCTGCTCTTCTGCGGTCGTCTTCTCTTCTGCGGTCGTCTGCTCTTCTGCGGTCGTCTTCTCTTCTGCAGGTCGTCTGCTCTTCTGCGGTCGTCTGCTCTTCTGCAGGTCGTCTGCTCTTCTGCGGGTCGTCTGCTCTTCTGCGGGTCGTCTTCTCTTCTGCGGTCGTCTTCTCTTCTGCGGTCGTCTTCTCTTCTGCGGTCGTCTGCTCTTCTGCGGTCGTCTGCTCTTCTGCGGTCGTCTTCTCTTCTGCGGTCGTCTGCTCTTCTGCGGTCGTCTTCTCTTCTGCGGTCGTCTGCTCTTCTGCGGTCGTCTTCTCTTCTG
>JAOTQM010000639.1:72500-82500 GCA_026939265.1 Oreonectes daqikongensis | reverse complement strand
TTAAAATTCATTTCCAATCTCACAACCATAATACATAATTTTGAATTTTTTTAACCGAGCAGAAAAGAGAAAACAGGACAAGAGAAAATAAAAAGAAGACGGGCAGTAGGCTACATAATACAAGAAAACCAAAACAATTCATTTGAATACAATCTGACTATGACAGATAAGAACAAATGAAACGATACACACATGAAACACTGAAACACAATGTTTATCAAAACTGTGTATCAAAACATATAAAGCAATAGGCCTACATGTCGGACTAATGATTTTTATTCGCGATACGCGTCGAGCGGATTTAATGTTTTGATGGCGTGTCAATGTTTGATTTGTTAGCTTGTTTTCCGCGTATTAAGCATTTCATTAGGTTTTATGAAGCACTCACTGAATTCACACGGATGAAACACGTTACACACATCACTGAGTTGAGATATGTGTGTGTGTGTGTGTGTGTGTGTGTGTGTGTGTGTGTGTGTGTGTGTGTGTGTGTGTGTGTGTGTGTGTGTGTGTGTGTGTGTGTGTGTGTGTGTGTGTGTGTGTGTGTGTGTTTATTATTAATTTAATTTCATCTGCAGGTAATTGAGACACTAGCTCATTCACGGTGATGCGCTTTTATCTGGCCAGAACAGCGCACTGTCACGAGTGCGCGCATTCAGACGGCTGTGTCACGAGGAGGTCAACACTTAAACTTAAAACATTTTTAAAATAAGAGTTGTCAGATCACAGATCTTATTCTCAGGACAGAACCTTTAATAATCACGGTTTTAATACAAACACAAATAAATAGGCTATCGTTTAAAATAACGAGTGCGTTTCATTAAAACTTACTAAACTTTTTCAAATGAAAATAAAAGAAATGCTAACAAAATGAGTAAAGTTATTAAAGCATGAATGTTTCTATATTTAGTAAGTCGTTTTGACGCTATTGATCTCATTCACATGAGCAGAAATACGTCATCTGTCAATCATCCATTGAGCGTGTTTGAGAGGGTTTAGAGAGAGAGAGAGAGAGAGAGAGAGAGAGAGGCCAAACTAAACTGTGGCATTTAGGAGCTTAAATAACCGTAAGGCATTGAGTGGCCCTTTATGCCTGATTGCGCTAATTGGCCTGAAATAGGAGACATTATCTGTAATGATTCCTGCCTCTCTTTCATCTCCACCAAGAGCATCGTGATGTTGCGCATTCTTCTCTCCTCGTGATGCCCCTCATTCCACACAACATTATTATCGCACAAAGAAAAGAAGGCACGCAAACAACTGTTGTGCGTTTAAACGTGTTCGATGGGACACACGTGTTCCCCAGTGACACAGATCCTGAAATCGTTGGCCTTTTTGCTGTTCACTATAGGGCAAACGTCTCCACGGAGCCTTTTAAGTCGGAATTGACAGACTCTGCATGAAAAGGGTTAAGACAACTCTCGCAGAGACAGACAAAGGCTCTTTGTCTCACGTGCCTGCCTCCAGACTCAGAATCAAAGGTGGAGTTTGTGAAGTTAAACAAAGCTCAGATGCGCATACAGTGGCTTTGTATCGCACACATCAGCCCTCATTTGTTGCCGTGAGATTTCAATAAAAACAACTATGGTAATCCTCTTTTCCACGGCACATCGTTGGCCTTTAAAGTCAAGTGTTTGGCATGCTAATTGCCCCCGACTTTGTTTCCCCTCAAAGTACCAACGCAAACACAACACAAACAAACAAACAAAGGAAGATATTTACTGCTCTGCTACTCTAAAGACATCGACGGAGAACCGAGCGAGGCAGGATAATGCGTTTCGTGTGTGTTTGCGTGGCTCGGTTTTACTGCGCGAGGATCAAACATTCCCGCGGCGCGTGAGAGCGCGAGACTTCAAAGTCGCATCTAATGGGCTGTAAGTGTCTCCAGCATAATGACACATTTATTCCGCTTAAGCGCCGGATGCGAAATGAAGGAAATGCTAAATTACTGCTTGCGTGTAATTTTATCAGTTACAACCAATTACAGTTTAGGAAAGAGGAGAAGTGCTTCAAGAAAGTTAAGCTCTGGTTTAAGCCGAGAACATCACAATCAGTAAAAATACACTTCTCGTTGTAATGAGAGTGATTTGTGTTGTGAGGTAGCTGTGTGCGTGCGTGCGTGCGTGCGTGCGCGTGCGTGTGTTTGCAGCTCCAGCGCCAGCATAGAAGAGAGAAAGAAAGTGAGTTTTTCAAGCGGAATGTCCCGCGGCTCTGCGCTTTGATCCTCCGCTGCTGGCGCCAAAAAACAACATCACCGAGACGCACTAATTACCTTAACAAACACTAAAAACACTAATGACCATTGATTGATTGTATTAAACAATTAACAGTGCTGATGTTGTGCAGAGACAGACTATATACCATTTTTACGAATCTTTCGATTATAGGCTATAAAGTTTGATGACTCTATAGGTGCATAACACTCAGTCTTCCAGCAATATCTCCCTTTAGGAATTTAAGAAATTAATTTAAGCATTAGCAGGTGGAGAAAGAATTAGAGTAATAAGCAATAGGCTAATGAATATTTTAAATAGCATTTTAAAAATAAAGCACTTAAGCACACTATTGTTGTTAAAAGTGACACCTAAAAGTGATACCACAAGACTCATAGAGAACGCAACACCAAACATTACATAACAATATACAACACCAAATAACAATACACCCTACATAACAATACACAACAGTACACAACACTACATAACAGACTCAACAAAGTTCAGAAGCTGAAGCCCCGCCCCGCTCTCCTCTGATTGGATGATGTGCGCGTTATTAGCTCACAGTAATTCAAAGGAGTTAAACACTACGATGTTTTGAGCATCAAACTCTTCATCACACACTGAACCTCAGATCCGTGAGTCGTATGGCCCCGGTTACCGTCATGTCTTCTGAAGTTGTGGATCATGCGCGGGTGGTTTTAGGAGTTAAAGGAGAGACGCACACCGGTGTGGATGAAGACGGAGAGAAACCGAAGATCCTTCCGTTCAGCGTTGAAGCTTTGATGTCAGACCGGAGACCGAGCAGCTCCACCGGCGGGACATCACAGCCTCTCGCTGCAGATTCACAGCGCTCGTCGTTCTCGGTGCCGGAGGACGCGCCGGTGCACGCGGAGAGCTCAGAGTGCGCGGAACGGAGCGCGTGGATCCAAAGTCCGTGTTTCTCTCCAAGTAAGAAAAACAGTCGCATGCTTTAAAATGACATATAGCCATAACAAAAACTGTAGCATCGCAACTGTAGGCTACAATTTTACAGCATCGTTCTGTAGTATTAACTACAGGGCATAATAAAATATGAAAGTATTATTTTTTTTATATACTATGGTATGGTTCAAAAACATAATATCTAATAATTTGACTACATGTTAATTTAAATAAACCTAAACACTTTAGGCTGTAGTACAGTTTATATTTTTTAACAATATTGTGTGAATCTGAATATTAGTCTAAACGTTTAACTCCTAGGAAAATTAAAAATTAAAAATGTTATTAGCCTATAGTAAAGTACAGTACAGGCCTAACCATTGCTATTTTTTTGGCTAATTGATTACCATTTGCATTACCACAGTTTTACAACAAATATCATGGTAAAACTATCATTACTATAGTGATACCATGGTAAATATTGATTTTCATTAAGCCCCTATTTTTTTGTTCAAACACATAAACAAGTATATCTTACATGGCTGTTGTTGTTGTTGTTGGTTTTGTCAGGGCGTCTCAGTCCTCCCGCGTGTCCTTTGAGAAAACACAAGAGCAACCGGAAGCCTCGAACCCCGTTCAGCACGTCGCAGCTGCTCGCGCTGGAGAGGAAGTTCCGTCAGAAACAGTATCTGTCCATCGCGGAACGGGCCGAGTTCTCCAGTTCGCTGAATCTGACAGAGACACAGGTCAAGATCTGGTTCCAGAACAGACGAGCAAAAGCCAAGAGACTCCAAGAGGCCGAGCTGGAGAAACTGAAAATGGCCACCAAGCCGATGCTTCCTCCGGCCTTCGGGATTTCGGGATTTCCAATGGGCGCTCAGGTGTCCGGATCGCATCACTTCCACAGACACTCTCTGAGCGTGACTCCGATGGGACTGTACACACACATGGGATACAGCATGTATCATTTAGCTTAAGTGACTGAATCTCAGCGAGAAGAAATGCTCTTATCCCCTTCAGATTAAAGTCAAGCAGACTGTGTTGTGCTGTCACATATGAAAGCATCTGTGCTCAGAGGTAAGGTCGGGTGGAAACGGTGTGTTATCTCTCATCTTTGCATTCATAGAAATGCGTCATGAATGTTTGAAAGTATATCCTACCATAGCATTTAAAGAAATAAAACAGCGCTGACTGTTGCTTTAGTGACTCCCTTCGAAAGGGAAACTTTGATTACTGTAAAATATTGTACATTTGGATGAAAATACCATTTATACTATGAATATATTTGTTAAATAAATTAACAACAAATTGTATTCTTTGCATCGCTTTCTTTGTTTGTAATTATTTAAAGAATATCCCTTACGAAAATTAAGCACGGTTTTATTGTGGTGTATTGATTATCATTTGTATAACCACAGTTTTACTAGAAATACCATGGTTAAACTACTCCAGCAAAACCTGCAGGATTCATTAAAATGATTTTTGAGTTGTAGTAGTAAATCAATGCTTAAATTTCGTAATGTCAGACTGACTGAAGTGTCCGATAATCCAAAACTCAAGAAGTGTAAATCTCATCACACACCTCGATGAAAAGACTTTTCAGCACTTAAAAAACGGAATAATATATATTTTTTAAAGCGCAACACGTTCTGCTTGATGGAGTCAATATCACATAATTAAGGTTAAATCAATTAGAGTGACACAGTAAAAGTAAAGAAATAAATGTGTGTATAACAGCCAGAGAGAACATAGGCAGTCTTTGAGTGTCATGTATTTAAACTGTCATCTATCATCATGGCTTCGGTGTATTTCCACAGCTGTTGCTTATTGCTTTGAAATAACCCACTTAGATTTTCTTGGCGCCGGTAGACCTCGAGGAGACCAACATCTACACACCCGTCACTTGTGAGAAGTTCAAACAAGTGAAGTAAATTACAGATCGGATTTGGGCCTGAAATTACCTTCAATGATTCTACTGCAATCCTCTTGTTAAATGGATGAAATTACACTGTGAGCTTACAGAGAAAGCGTGTCATATAAGAGACACACGAGAGGTTCAATAACACGGAGACCAACCAGGACAGGAAAAGATTTTAAGAGACGTGCAGCTTAAACTTGAGATGGTTTTATACATATATATATTACCGTTTTTTCTGTTCTCAGTGAAAGTCTGAAGTTGACTTAAAGACGTTCAGCAGTAATTAATAAAACCTCTAATGACAATACGATGAGAATCACACGGCTGAGCGCGCGCTCTGAAAGATCTCACAAAAGATCTGAGGGGGATCTGTCCTGCTCCTCACAAGAGGTCGAGTTCTCTCTCTCTTCACGCCCCAGGCTAAAAGGGAAACAAAAGTCACTTGTTTTTATCATCCAAAATATCACAACGGGAAGTTTGCAAAGTGAATCGGCGCTTCATTTCTCTGGCGCCACGTCTGTCATTCTCTCCTGAAGGAAAATGTAAAGAATCAAACAGGGATGGGATTTCAGCCCCCTCTCGAACATTAGCCTTCTGATAAGAGTTACAAACTATACACACTGACAATAATCCTTAAAACATATAGCAGAATAAGAAGCGCTAAATAAAATAAATCAAGTAGCCTAAATAGCCTACTAAAAACTAAAAAAATCCATCGAGGCAAGAAAAATGATCACCAAAATGTTTAGAGAATCACGATTCATGCGCATTTCACTTTAATAATAATGACAGTATATATAGTTTTAAAATAACTGAATTCAAAAATAAACATTTGCTGTAATTTAAGGCCCAGTTTTTAAAATGACGAAAATGGTGTTTGAAATATTTTAAATGTGATAAGGAGACAAATATTTCTAAAGTGTCGGCGTTTCATCAAGAATTTGATAAAGGCTAAATTCCTAATTTCCACTTCTAACCCAATTTCTAAAAACATCCTTAAAAATAGAAACACGCATTCGACATATTGAATTTGGTTGTTACATTTACATTTGTAAAATAGGAGTCCAAAGTGACTTACAACTCATTCAAGGTGCGATCAGTTAGGCCTAAATAGCACAAATCTTTTCGACACAAAATGTAAGAAAACAGAAGATTGAATGAAAACGAGAAATGATTTTAAATGATTTGCTGATTCTCCACATGCTGCAGCGCCACCTTCCGTTTAAAAACCCGTTCGCTTTATGTCGTGATCGAGAACAATTATTGTTCAGACTTTTATTTTAACACGTATATTTTATATTGTAAACCCACAAGATATTCACAGCAGCTGAAGTTAGAGGTTTATAACAACTGCAGTTGACATTTCTGCAGATGCTTTAACGCCATTCAACATGAACTGCTGAAAAAAACAGGGAGTAATAATTGTAATAATATTGCATACACATTCTTTGTTAGCCTAATAAAAGAAACATCAGGAATATATAGCAAGCAAAAGTAGCCTACTTCATTATCTTTCGGCGACAATAAAATTGCTTTTTATCATTTCAAACATGGCTAATTTAAATGTTTAATGTGCTGTATTAAAACCTTCATTAATCACTTATGGGAAATAATTAATAATAGGCTACTTAATCATTTAGACTTACACACGTTTCTCTGCTATAGACTCGTTTTAATGGACAGCTGCAGATGATTTGCCTCTTTAAGGGCAGTAAAATGTTTGATTTGGTTCAGATTCTAAAATCAGGAAACGTGTTCACGTGAATATATGAACCAAACCGAGAAAAAATGATCCTCAGAGAATAAATGATTAGAATTAGGTATATATAGGCAAATAATGTATGATGTAGCCTATTTCACATAGCCTAGGCTATATTATAGGTTATCTGCATAATTAGCCTATGCGTATAAAATAAATTAAAAAAAAATTAATTCCAATAATTAGTTTAGACTACACTAGAAGTAATTTTTGGTTGATTATACGGAACCATACAGTTTAAAAAACTTATTTTTTTCTAAGAATGAACACGATGTATGAATGTCAGAATGATGAAACATTAGAGAGAGAGAAACCGCAACCCGGCGCTGCTTTTAGATTTATTTATTTATTGTCTTTTTCCTTGTATCTGTGGCCTCCAGTCATCAACACCAATTATCAATTACAGCCAAACATAATATCAACATATCACAACACATTACAAATACAACGAGCATTTAATCATTTAAAATAAATGTTTAACTAATTAAAAGCTGTTAACAATGCAAATGTTATCACTGTATCTTTTATAATGCTTTAATAGCTACTGTGAAATTCTGTTGTTTCAGTAGCCTACTGTGATATTCAATGTATTTTTATGACACAGTAAATGTCACAGTAGACTATTAAAACCACCGATGTTTGGATATTAAACTAAATGAATAAATTGGATGTTTCTTGAATACGCGACGAGCTAACGAGTGTAACGATGAAAATTCGTCGATGAATTGAAAATATGAATCAAAACTCAAAATGAAACACGATGTCGATGTTTCCAGATCTAACTCATTGAAAATCCAACTGTAAACATATCGTCTAAGTATATATTATTAGCTACGGAACCACCATTTAGTGATTTAAAAATGTGCTGTTCTTACACACTGACATTAAATAAAAAATAAACAGCCAACCTGACAAATCTACGCATGAGTTTCACGATAACAGGAGATGTTCATAAAAACTCATTCAGCAGTTAACCAACCCACAGCATCTCTTTTTAACAGCGTGATCTTTATGGCAATCCGATCATTTACAGATATAAATGCAGATGTCAGACTGAGAGAACATTGAGTTAACAACAGCATGCAAAGGTTTATGAGTTTGAGTCTCAAGCGTCTGTCAAATGCATAACTGCAACAGCAGTGTAATGATGTGAACTCATACATTCATTTTTCATCATTTATTCATCCTCATGACATTCCAAACCTGTAGGAGTTTTTTCTTCTGCACAGCAAAAGAAAAGGATATTTTAGAGAAGTTGATAATCAAACAACATGCATTGACTTTAATTGTATGAACACAAAACCACTGCGACATTTCTCAATATGAGAAGGAATAAATGATGACAAAATCCCTGAATGATTTTGTCTTTAAAGTTCAGACAGACACAGCTCATCTGATGATCACACTGTGGATGAAAGTGTCAGGAGTCGATGTCTACTGAGACAGATGAAGAATATATAACGTGCAGTGCTGTTAACACACAGACACCAGAGGACACTTTACCATCTGCAGCAGAGTTTCTCAACCACAGGCCTTAAATAACTTACAGAGAAACCTTAAAGTGGAAATTCTGTCAGAATGACTCACTCTCTAGTTGTTTCAAATCTGTATAAATGTCTTTGTTTGGTTGAACACAGAAAAAGATATTTGGACGAATGATTGTAACCAAACAATCATGGACCCCAACATGGTGTTCTTGGACCCCATAGAAAAAATGACAATGATAGTCATAAGTGCCCCAGAACTGTTTACTGTAGGCTACTACATTGTTCAAAATATCTCAACAAAAAAATTATAAAGTAATTTTTTCTATGGTAGTCAATGGGGTCCAAGAACTGTTTGGTTACAAGCATTCTTCCAAATATCTTTCTGTGTTCATCAGAACAAAGACATTTATACAGATTTGGAGCAACTAGTGAGAGAGTAAATGATGACAGAACTTTTATTTTGTTGACAGAATGTTTTATGCCAAATGAATAAATGTGTGTCTCTGATGTGAACGAGTTTCTCTTTCAGCAGTCACGTTTCAGTCTGAAACCTCGAGTCCAAAACACAACACATCATCATGACAAGTGTACTTTCTGAAAAAAGTCCACTTTGTAGTAACACAGTTAATGTTTGTTGAAATATATGTTTCGTGCCAACAATACACTTAAGAATCGGCCATTGACGAGACTTTCTTAACGACGTTTCAGCGATGTTCTCTGGACCCGTATTCATGAAAAATCTTAGCGCAAAAAGAGTTGCTCTTAGTGGCTAAAATCTAAGAGAATTCTTAGAAATGTGGGCGTTTCCCACTAAGAATAAAAAGAAAGATCATAGTAAAGAAAAAAGTCATTCATAAAGCATCTTAACCCTTAAAAGAGCTCCAAAATGAGGTCCAAAATTGTTAGCAGTAGCGAGGAGGACTTTTAAGAGGCTTAAGAGTTTCTTTAGCAGCAGAGAAAATGGACAAAACGCGAAAAAGTGAGAAGAAATGTTTTGCAATGATCACAATTTCCATACTACTCTGTTTTTTTTATTTTATTGTTTTTCATGTGTTCAACTTATGTTTTTCTTTGTTTTGCTTTTCTTGTACAGCTGCTTTGATGCAATACAAATTGTAAAGCGCTATAAAATAAAATAAAAAAAAGAATGGAATGATGAGTTAATAAGACACAACACATTAGATCGCACATTAACATATTTGGTAACTGGGGTCTGTCACAAACTTGTATAGTGACCACACAAACAATTACAGCACTTACACAAACTTATTGTGTCACTGTTCATTCCTATCAAATACGTTGACATTAACAGCATGCTAAATTAAAAAGCGCTATTTTCTCCTTCTTGGCCAACCAACCAATCACAGTCTTCAAAAGACTGTGTCATACATAGTAAAAGGGTCAACCTCGCCTCCTCATTATGATAAAAGTTTTTGTCTTTTCCTTGCTCAGAGTTGCAACACATTGCTCTCAGATTGGTCCTGAATCGCTTTTAAGCTAAAACTCCTACATAGAAGTTTTGAAGCTAAATTAAGAGGGTTTTTTCTTTAGGAATACGGGCGCTGGTGTGTTGTGTTGGTTTTTTTATAGAGTGAATGTCAGTGAGCGGAATGTTTTGTGATGCGGAAATGAGCGACACCCCCCTCAGTGTCCTCACAACTGAACTAGTGCGCGCATGCGCGCTCACTGCGCTGCT
>JAOTQM010000639.1:65000-67500 GCA_026939265.1 Oreonectes daqikongensis | reverse complement strand
GCACAAAATGTAGGAGTTTTAAATGTAGGACTGACACGCCCAATATCTGTAAGAGTTTCTCTTAAATCTTAAAGTCAGGAGCAACTTTTAGCCTTAATTTGTTTTCTGAAGAGTTCTCTAAACATCAGTACAAGTTTTTACTTAAGAGATTTCTCTTAAATCCTGTTCACAACACTGCTGAGAGCAACTTTTACTAAGGAGCAGAAAGAAATCTTAAGTTAAGAGAAAACATTTACATTTACGCATTTGGCAGACGTTTATCCAGAGCGACTTCAGTGCATATGTTTATATAATGTATATGTTTGGCTATTTGTCAGCATTTTGCAGCATCTTCATCTCATAAACAGTTAGCAGGTATAAGCAGTCTTTAAGCTCATTGTCATGCAATGTTTTTTAAATGTTTCGGTTTTAAGGCAGACTGCCGGTGTTACAGTCATTTCAGGATTGTTGTGACGTAAGCTGCGTCCTCGTGTGCGCCGGTGGTGTTCCGGCAATGAGTTAGTGAAGACGACACACGCGACGACTTATTGTTAAGTGGTCATTTTATTAAGTATCTCGATGTTCAACCCTTTCAGGTGCCCTCCCCCAGAACGCCCCCATTTTCCCTGCCCAGCTCTTATTGGCCATCTATTTTGTCACTCACAGGCTATTTAATCTCTATGACATTATCATTTTCATTCCTACTTTAGTCAACAAAAACATTTATACAGATATGAAATAACTTGAGAGTAAATGATGACAGAATATATATATATATATTTTTTAAGTCAAATGAAAATAAATTAAAGAATTAAGCTTTGATCTCACGAATGTTCCAAAAACACACCCTTCATAGCACAAGACTAAACCTTTTATGTAAATTACATAAATAATTCAAATACATACAGTAGCAATACTGCTGTGAACAAATGTATTTTAACATTTTTGCTTCATGTTGTGCGTGAAAATTTGGCACTTTAATATAGGATTGTGTGTTTGCTTACAGCTGTTTATAAAAACAAAAACATCACAATTCTACATTTAAAAACACTGAAGGAGCTTTGTGTGGAGTATCCGTCACGTCTGTTGTTGTGGAGCGACGCTGTTCTTCTTAAAGTTCAAGTAGTTTTGTTTCTTTCTGCGTGTGCGTGTTGTTTGCGTGTGCTCGCTGAAGGCAGGTGGAGAACAGCGGAAAATAAACAGTCGCTCTGCCGAGATGTGACCGTCCTCACAGGGCGAGGCTTTGTTTGGCCACGGCCCTTCATCTTCATCAGCTGCCTCCTCTGTGATCTGCAGCGCTGGCCGTAACGTTAAAGACGGAGTCGGAGGAAACTCCTGAACCTGTTCGAGTGTCTGCTGGACCTCAGGAACATCTTCAGATCTACTGACACCAGAGAAGAGCTTGAAACGAAGCTTCTGGCGCTTCTTGATGAACCTGAAGAGCACAAACACAAGGGTCTGACAGATCTGAAACTGTGTAAATGTTGAATGAAAACTATCTGAAGATGTCAGTTTGGTGTAAATGGGCCTTTGAATATGACTGACCTGTCTCTCTCTCGGTCTCTGTGATGAGGAGGGTGAGACAGATTTCTGCTCAACACATCACGTCTCAGTCGATCTGCCAGAGAAACGCAGGCTCCTGGATCACTCCTACAAAACACACAACACGTCACATACATACATGTAACTGTGTCAGTCCGAGTGTGTGTGTGTCTTTTACCCTGCTTTGGGTTGTAGTGCATCTAAGAGTGACAGCAGTTCTCCTTCAGGTACTGTAGGCAGCAGCAGACGCAGGACCTCATGGAGATCAGGAACTGTGATCTGTGCCTGACTGACCAACACAGATGACAAATCCAGATCCTAACACACACACACACACACACACACACACACACACACACACAGTTTAAAACGCTAATATCTAATAAACACACATTTTACACCATACAATATAGCGAAATTAGCAAAGTATCGCGATGGTTTGCAATAAATGAGCAATTTAATTATTATTAATTAAAGTTTTAGGTCGATGCGGATAGTCTAGTATCTATCTGGAAGTTAGTTGGGATATGCGTGCGTGCGCATGCTCTTACGGTGGTGACATTTCTTTTATTTATTTATTTTGTTTGTTTACATTGTCTACAAAATGTCAGATTTGTTTTATGCAACAGTAAAAGTTGTGGTGATGCTTTCTTTTTCCTAAAATAATGTGATACATATGTTGGTTATATAATTTTGAAAATATATTTGAATGCAATTTAAATTGATTTCAGAAAAAGAAATATCGTATCGCATATCGAATTATTTAGCATTTTTCCTCAATATCGTGCAGCACTACACCATAATGTAACATAATGTCCATATAAAGAGAGAGAGAGAGACGGGCAGAGATCATGAGAGAGAGATAAAGCGAGACACCTGACCTGTTGACAGTACGCGTTGAGTCTCTTCAGCTGGATTTGATCTCTCTGATACTCGACAGTTTGATTTCTCCTCAACACTCTGATAACACACAGATAAA
>JAOTQM010000639.1:0-62500 GCA_026939265.1 Oreonectes daqikongensis | reverse complement strand
CAGACCTGCAGTATTCTCTGAAGGCGTCTCTGATGTTTCTCTGTTGTTGTAGTTCCTGTAGTTTGATGTGTTGGACGCAGCTCTGAGCGGACCGAAGGTTACGCACATCAGCTTCACTCAGACTCTGCAGTTTCTCCTGAAGAGCGTCTGTCTGTGGGAGGAAGCCAGAAGCTCCAGGACACACCGCTGCGACACGAGCCTTCAGCCGATCTAATGAATCCTGCAGCAAACCTACAGTCACCTGATCACAGAGAGAGAGGATGAGATCTGAACTAATCCTGATACATCACATGATCATTCATGTTGTGTGTACCTGTTGAATACTGGCTGCGGTCTGTTTGTCCAAGTGATAAATGAGTTCTGAGAGTTCAGTGCTTTGATTCAGCAGCAGTTTGGTCCATTTCTGCAGATACTGACTCACTGTGATCTCAGACACTTCCCACAAACCCTGCAGCTGACGCTTGTGTCCACACACCTACACACGCACACGCACACACACACACACACACGCACACACACACATTAAAACCTTGTTCAGCATGCTTAACACGGCTCAGCACTGACACACACACACCATCTCAGACAGGAGCCGTCGTCTCCTCTTGATGATGTCACAGCGGATGGCTCTGCACTCACGGCTCATGCCGTCCTGTAAATCCTGTTTCACACGTGAAACCTCTGACTGAACATCGGAACACTGCTGAAACACACTACGCTCTCTACACACACAGACAAAACACAAACATGTAGAATATGGTGTGATGTACAATATTCATATGAATATGAAGTATGATAAAGCATAGTATGCAGTCTTATGAGTATGAAGTATGATAAAGCATAGTATGCAGTCTTATGAGTATGTAGTATGATAAAGCATAGTATGCAGTCTTATGAGTATGAAGTATGATAAAGCATAGTATGCAGTCTTATGAGTATGTAGTATGATAAAGCATAGTATGCAGTCTTATGAGTATGTAGTATGATAAAGCATAGTATGCAGTCTTATGAGTATGTAGTATGATAAAGCATAGTATGCAGTCTTATGAGTATGTAGTATGATAAAGCATAGTATGCAGTCTTATGAGTATGAAGTATGATAAAGCATAGTATGCAGCCTTATGAGTATGTAGTATGATAAAGCATAGTATGCAGTCTTATGAGTATGTAGTATGATAAAGCATAGTATGCAGCCTTATGAGTATGTAGTATGATAAAGCATAGTATGCAGTCTTATGAGTATGTAGTATGATAAAGCATAGTATGCAGTCTTATGAGTATGAAGTATGATAAAGCATAGTATGCAGTCTTATGAGTATGTAGTATGATAAAGCATAGTATGCAGTCTTATGAGTATGTAGTATGATAAAGCATAGTATGCAGTCTTATGAGTATGAAGTATGATAAAGCATAGTATGCAGCCTTATGAGTATGTAGTATGATAAAGCATAGTATGCAGCCTTATGAGTATGTAGTATGATAAAGCATAGTATGCAGCCTTATGAGTATGTAGTATGATAAAGCATAGTATGCAGTCTTATGAGTATGAAGTATGATAAAGCATAGTATGCAGTCTTATGAGTATGTAGTATGATAAAGCATAGTATGCAGTCTTATGAGTATGAAGTATGATAAAGCATAGTATGCAGTCTTATGAGTATGTAGTATGATAAAGCATAGTATGCAGTCTTATGAGTATGTAGTATGATAAAGCATAGTATGCAGTCTTATGAGTATGAAGTATGATAAAGCATAGTATGCAGCCTTATGAGTATGTAGTATGATAAAGCATAGTATGCAGCCTTATGAGTATGTAGTATGATAAAGCATAGTATGCAGCCTTATGAGTATGTAGTATGATAAAGCATAGTATGCAGTCTTATGAGTATGTAGTATGATAAAGCATAGTATGCAGTCTTATGAGTATGAAGTATGATAAAGCATAGTATGCAGTCTTATGAGTATGTAGTATGATAAAGCATAGTATGCAGTCTTATGAGTATGAAGTATGATAAAGCATAGTATGCAGCCTTATGAGTATGTAGTATGATAAAGCATAGTATGCAGCATTATGAGTATGAAGTATGATAAAGCATAGTATGCAGCCTTATGAGTATGTAGTATGATAAAGCATAGTATGCAGCCTTATGAGTATGTAGTATGATAAAGCATAGTATGCAGTCTTATGAGTATGTAGTATGATAAAGCATAGTATGCAGCCTTATGAGTATGAAGTATGATAAAGCATAGTATGCAGCCTTATGAGTATGTAGTATGATAAAGCATAGTATGCAGCCTTATGAGTATGTAGTATGATAAAGCATAGTATGCAGCCTTATGAGTATGTAGTATGATAAAGCATAGTATGCAGCCTTATGAGTATGTAGTATGATAAAGCATAGTATGCAGCCGTATGAGTATGTAGTATGTACTGTGAGGCGCTGCAGAACGTGTCATTTATAACAGCCTGAAGATTCTGGAAACTCTGCACGAGGAAACGGCGCTGTGCATGTCGCTCTGCCAGCAAAGCTCTCCGATTGGCCAAAAAGACATCAAGCACCTCCTCCAGACTGTCCTGGAGCCAGAGACACATGTTCACATGACATGACTCGCATACCTGATATCATCAGACTGAAGGATTCTGGGTAATCACCTGACAGCCGTAGTACTGCAGCAGGAGTTTGTTGGCGGTGTTTTCCTGCAGCTCTCCTGTTACGGTGGCCTCCTGCAGCTCCTCACCGAATATCTTGTGCAGCTCAAATCTACGTCTCAGCGCCTGCTGTCTCCGCACCTGCGCAGATGCATGTTCATGTCTGGCCATCAGTCGTCTCTGCAGACAGCGCTGCTCTTCCTTATGAAGCTTCTCCAACAGAACTCGAACCTCCGCCACATCCTGACACGACACAACACAGCAGACGATCAGAGCAGACAATCTCCACGCGGTCCGCTCCGCGAACGCCTTACCTGGTTGTGTGTCTGCTGGAGCAGTCGCTCCGCGTGCGATCTTTCTGATGCATGGGCACGCTGTTGTGATTCCATTTCCTCTTGTGTCTCTAGATTACAGCGGCCAGCGAGCGCTTCCATACGAGCCACGTGCTCCTCCTGCACTTTTCCCTCCATGCCCACGATCTGCCCGTGCACGACTCCCGAAACACGCTGCTCCGCCCGCGGGGTGAGACGCCCCGCTGCCCCGACACCACGCAGCAACACAAACAACAACCCTTCATACATCTGAACACGCGTGTGCTCCACCATGACCATACTGCGCAACCGAGTGGAGATGTTCAAACTGAGAGAGAGAGAAAGAGACTATTATTATGTTTCTGCTTAAAATGTACATTTTATATATAGTCAAATCGTGTATATTTCAGTCAATTTGTTCATTTACATATACTTTATTTTATATTATTTTTTACTTAGCACCTTATTTTAATTTCACTTAAATGTTTGTACCTATTGTATGTCTTTCGTTATATGACTGGCGTTCCCTATTGATTTGGATTCATCAATATCACACACCTGTCAAGTGCATGAATCATGTTTTGTGGGTCCTCCAACATCATAATATCCACAAACTTATCCTCAAACGCTGCTTCCTTATTGGCTGACTCAGTAATGTCACATATCTCTTCGTATGGCCCCGTCTCTTCACAGAAGCTTCTCCTCTAGAAAATGAGAAATTAAGTATTTCTAACAAGAGCATCTTCTCATATTACAATGAAAACATTTTGATTGTTTAAATCAATCACATTTTTATATTTTCATCATCTTTATTACACACACACACACACACACACACACACACACACACACTGTAGTAAACTGACTCTGTGTTGAGTGGATTTGTGCAGTCGGAGGAAGTTCACGATGCCAACACTGACAGACAGCAGCAGAACCATCAGGAGAAATGAAGCCATGAAACTCAGAAAGAGAACAGCACCGTCCTGTAAACACACACACACACACACACACACACACACACACACACACACACGCACCTGTTATACATGCATGTGTTTATGTGTGAGTTTGTGACTGGGTGTGTGTTTCAACATGTGTGAAATCATGACAGCCACGTTTTGAAACATTTGACAGGTTCTCGCTAAACAAAAAAGACCTTTAAATTTCACATGTATGTTTCAGGGATTTTCTCAGCCTTGTGTTAAATGTATCATGTAGTTTAATGTAGTTAAAGGTGCGTTTACCTGATGAGTAGCATTTATTATTGTCAGGGTGAAATTAGCCACCACAGGACCAAACAGATGAATGTCATTCTGAAATCAAATCAACACACACACACACAAAACATTCATTTTACTGAATTAGCCAAGAGAAACAGCAATGAATGGACACACACCCACATCTCCCAGCATGCACACAGACAAAGCGACAAAATGAACTAAATGATTATAAAGGACAGAAAGAGATCGAGATACCTGTGTGGCATTGGAGAAAGTCAAAAACGCTGGAAGAGTCAAATGTTGCTTTCTGTTTCCTTTAACGCTTAATCTGTACAGAACCACATACTCGGAACCAGCTACACACAAACACACACACACACACACACACACACACACCGTCATGAGAAAGAAGAGATGTCAATGAAAAATCACTACAATCATAGAAAAACAGATGTAACACAAATGCATCTAAAACTTAGTATTACTGGCACTTTTTGTAAATATTGCTTTACGAATCGCTTGCTGTTTTCCTCAATTGTAAGTCGCTTTGGATAAAAGCGTCTGCCAAATGAATAAATGTAGAAAATGTCTCATTTTACGACTTTCAATGCGACTCATATCATCAGAACGTAAAATCGGTTTCTTTCTAAAATGTGTAAAATAAATCGATTTAATTGTGTTTCATGCAGGCAGTCAGATAAACGTGTGTAGACGTGTGTATTTGTGTACCAGGCAGCGAGTCTTTGGTGAAGGTCTGGTATCCCCTCTCCTGTACACTCCCATTGGTCTGCAGAAGTGTGACATCAGAGATGGCATCACGGATGCAGAGCTGTGATAGGTCACTTCCCTCAGCAGGGTTTGAGATCACCAACATCACTCTCACCTGTGGAAATCCACTTCCTGTTTCCTCCTGTAACACAAGTCTACATATAATACACACAAACACTCACAACTGAACAATCAATAAGGATGTGTTATGTGAAAATGCTCTTATGTGTCATATTGTGTGTGAGGACTGACTGTCAAAATCTAACAAACTCAAATTGACAAAGTGAAATCCCATAGTTGTAGGCTAAATAAACTTTTCTTAAATATAGGTTTGCAAAATCATGAGGATGAATGACTAAATGTAAATGTGAACAACAACAATTTTGGTGTGAATTATTCCTAACCTATTTCTGTTAATAATAAGTGGATTAATGTTTAATATAGTTTCTGTAACAGAGACTTTATGGCATTTGCGAAATATTAACCACAGTTAAAGTGTGACAACTAGACCCAGCAGGTAATGACTAAACAACCTTAACGGAGGAGAATCTAGATGGCAAACAGCAAGTAAAATCTTCAAGAACAATAAATAACTGCAACAAACATCACCCTGCATGTCTGCTATAATACACAAGACACACACACAAGATCTGTGACACACCTGAGCACACTTGTGGAATGTGAGTCCAAACGCTGGCTTCACTGCGTTCTAAATGTAAACACACAGTTATGTGGAATCATGGGTAATGAGACACATGACATCACAGGCTAGTGTAGTCCAGTGGTTAAACACAATAGCATGTAAGCTTTAAGGATTTCTCTGGAAAATAATGTTTAAAAAGTATTGTCATTAAATACTATTGTTTACCTTATTTGTAAGTCGCTTTGGAAAAAAGCGTCTGCTAAATGACTAAATGTAAATACTGATATTCAATTACTATGTAATCATGTATAAGTATAAATTGAACAATTTCTCAGTTTTCCACTACAAAACGCAATTATTGTATTAATAATGAGATACTAAAATGACAGAATTGATGTTTGATTGACAGGTGACAGTGTTGGTACCTGAGATGATGTGTGTCGTGTGTTTCTGTTCCTCCAGGAGTCCACAGGAGCCACAGATGAGATGCGGACCTCCTGAGAGGAGCCAGTATTCATCTCTAAAAAACAAAACATAATGTATCTAAAGTTTAACTTCATGAGATTTTTAAATGATAACAGATGAAATATTTGAAACCTTTTTTGCACTGGATGTTTCCAACATCTTTGTCCTGATCGGATGTCGATCTGTTGTGCACGCGCGCAGCATCTTCAGGTCGCGCGACAAACAGCAATGCGCTCACAATCAAAAACCGACACATTAAAATACAAACTGGCGAAGTTAATATTCTGCGTGTATTTTCATCAACGCGAGCGTTAATGCTCCGTAAATTACCGAAATATCAGATGCTAAAAATGTAAACATCTAAAATAATCCCATGCAACTCACTCCACTCGTTTTTCCATTTCCGTTTTCTACCCAAAACTTTGGAAACTAAGCCACGCCCCTGCAAGCATCTAATTGGCTGATCAAACAACATTCCTCAGGGGAAGCAGTGCTCCGATTGGCCTCAAACTCCGTCAATCAAAAGTTACAGAACGGTACAGTAGGAGAAGCTGGAATTGTCCCCCGGTTAACGGTACAGGGTGAGTTTTTCATTTGTGATGCTCTTCAACGCTTCATCTGACGCGTGCTCGAGCGATATCGTGATTGGGTTGGAGGAACCGCTGCGCGTACTGTCGCCTCCGGTATCGGGCGCCGCGGTATCGGGTGTTTGTGTCGCGGTGGTCGCCGCTGCGCTCATCTACATGTGTTACCGGAAGAGGGTGACCATCACGGCTCCGGTGAGAATACGTCACTGTTTATTTATTTGTTTTCAACTTTACTGCTCTTTCACATTAGTTGTGTAAAGTTTTAACTCTTGCGCGTCTTTCAGCCTTTGTTGGCCTCTGTTTTTAAAAAGGTTTTTTTTCTCGTTTAGGATACATTATGTTTTATTATAGAACAATAATCATTATTACTAAAAGAAATAGGTTTAAAAATCCTTTCTCAAAACCCGCCTTATCCTCTGAGGTCTCAGCATCTTCACACATCACAGGAGGACACATGATCCCAAAAAAACCTTACTAACAACAACAAACAAACAAACACATGAGCTTACAAACCTCTCTACCCCAACCACAATTACATAACATCAACTTAAAATACTCAATAAATACAAATAATTATTTGACTGGAGGCAGGTTGTTAAGAGACTTAAAACTGTATAAGTATGTCATTTACTAAGTAATCGTTTTAAGAAAAAACATGCTATTTGTTTAGGGTATTTATACAAGTATAAAATCACTCTTTTGTGATAGGTGCTGTTTCATTGTGAGACTGATGCAAACAAGATCATCTAGCTATTATCTCTTAATATATTAATTTCATCTTTGGAGATTATAAATAGTTATGTTGGTAAGTTTTTAGCTTGGAAAAGTAGGTGGCAGTATTGAAAAAAACCTCTCTGCAGTCTTTAAAGTTCAAAATGAAGTGGTTAGGAATTAATCTTCATAACTAGCTGTAAATCATAAACTAACTATCATCAGATTGTGATGTGATGGACACACAGTTGCAGACTGACTAGTGTTGTGTTGTGTGTTGTGTGTTAGTTACGGGTTGTGCGGAGGCGTCTGGAGGTGTGTGAGCAGAACAGTGACTGTGACAGCGAGAGCCGGAGATCACAACACAAGACCGAAACAGATAAAGCTGTACATACTACACACAGACTCACAATCATGCAAACAACAACATTTACATGAATGCATTTGTTTTATTGTCAGTAATTCGTGTTGTGTTGTCTCAGGATGACCCTCAGCTGACAGTAAACAGTGACGTCGCTGCGTTTGCATTGAAGGCGAGAGTCGTGTATCCCATCAGCCAGCGATTCAGAGTGAGATTGTTGTTTATCTGTCAGAGTAAAATATCAGTGTTTCATTTTTAATGTCTTCTTGTGTTTGATGGTCAGCCTTTAGCAGACGGAGCGTCTAACCCCTCACTGCATGACAAGTGCCTGACCTCGCACAACCAGGACTCTGTCTCATCAGATGATGATGATTGGCCGAGCCAAGAGAAAGAGGATGATGATGAAAGCAGTCAGTTTATGTCATGTACTTTCACTAAAACCCAAAGCAGCCATCAGTTCAAAAGAGTCCAGCATTACCCACAAACCCTTGCTCACTCACGGTCAGTCTCACGCACGCACGCACACACACACACCAGAGCCATTGAGAGAGTTGAGCCAGTAACGCATGGAACTGCAGCAAAACAGACCGATTGTGACAAACTCAAGTAATTTAATTTAAAAAAAAGAAATAAAGCATTTGAAAAGAAAACATAACTTCCTGGAACTATCTGAAGGCTCCATGATCACGTGACACGCAAACATTTCTGTTGTCGCAAATCTCTCTCTCAATGGCTCTGACACACACATACTATTATAATCAAATTTGTCTTATTATTATTGAACGCATTGTGTCACAAATGAAGGAAAATGTCATCAATGGTAAAGATAAAGTTAAGAAATAGTTGACCAAAGGGCAAAAACACAAGAATCAATAAATTTTTCCAGATGACTTGAGAAGGATATTCTCTGTGTGTCATTCACTCTCTTCCATGTTGTTTCAAAACTTTTGACTTTCTTCTGGGAATCGAATTTTTCCAGGAATGTTTTTGATTTTAGTTTGCAGATGAGCTATTCCTTAAGAGAAATGTTCTGGTCATTTTACATTTGTGTTTTGCCTTTAAAGCATCATTAGTTTTAACATTGTGGTTGTTTATCCGGGTTGAGCTTTTCACGAATTGCTGCTGTGTTTTTTGTTCATCTTCATTTCCCCTCACCATTATATAAAGTTTAGTACAAACTTTATACATTTGTGTTGTCATTTCTGTTTCATCACTCAATTTTTAAAATGTCAACATGTGTTCGTTCTTATTTCAGTTTTAACTATAAGTTATGTTTCACATTGTTCATAAACTTTAATTTCTGCTTATTTGGTTGTCATGGTCTCACAGTGTAAGTTGGTAAATGTTGGGTTGTTGTTTGAATATTTATGAGAATATATTAAACTGAATATATAAACCGTGACGTGCAGAAAGCTTTATAAATGTTCATGTTACTGTTTGCAGGAGCAGTTTGTTGTGTTTGACTCTACTGGAACTTCATCTCCATACTGCACAACTACAGCAGGAGAAATATAAGGTACAATAAACACACTTGTATATAAATGTGTTGAAATTCATTTATCTGATTGGTTAAATGCTCTTTATGTGCAGGTTTTCCTGCAGATGTTGCGAGTTTTGCTGCGTGACAGAGAGCACGCTGACATCATCTGCGCTGAGCAACAGCAGGTGACAGATCTTCATCACGCATCATTCACAGAAAGATCCATATGTATTATGATATACTTCTGTAGAAAGCAGAGTGGAACTTTGGATGAATATAACACCGTATACAAACATGCCGCTCACTGCTGCAGTTTATCTTTACCCAGCATGCCTCTGTGCAGGACGTGGAGGTGCTGAAGAAAGAGATGCTAGAGGACGAGCGGCTGAAGTCCGACACACTCATGTGTTCTATAGAGGAGATGGAGAAAACAGGAAGACAAAAACTCACTCGCTCGCTGCAGACGGTACACATCTAAAATGATGTATCCCACAATGCAATGCACTTAACCTTTCGTTTCAAATGAAAGAACTGCATTGATGACGTACAAGTCAGATTGATGACTTGAATTAAACATCCATGTTTTTGTGTGTTTAGGCTCTGAGATTTGCAAAGCAGTTGGAACGTCTCTGTCAGAGCCTTCACAGCAGGTTGAGCAGTGATGATGCGCAGGAAGTGATGCGTACACTAATGAAAGGTTTGCGGCTGGTGGAGACTGTTTTTGCTGAGATCCAGTCGTCTGTTCTGAAGGTGATGATCACTGTTTACAGTCATTGCTGTCATTACATTGAGCTCTGACGCTAGCGCTCGTGTGTGATAGATGCTGATGGACAGGTTCGAGTGGTGGGAGGAAGTGTCTGATTGGCTGAGAGAGAAAACAACCCTCCTGAAAAAGGAGGCGGAGCTTGCGGTGAAGCTCACTAGCCAATCGATGGAGCAGCTGACATCTGACGGACAGCTGGAGAAACTGATGAGTGAATTTCAGATGAGAGTTGCTGAGGAACTCCAGCGGTCGATTGATGGTACAAACACAACATCATTAAACTGTCATTCATAACCATTTGATGAGAAGAATCATCAGAACACGTGTGTGTGTGTGTGTGTGTGTGTAGAGATGGGCCGTCAGACTGATGAACTGTCACACAAACACTGTGAGAAGGTGTGTATGAGGAGGAAGAGGATGATGAAGACTCAGAGTTCAGACTCGACACTGTCTCACACACACACAGATGTTCATCACATACTGCAGGTCAGTGACACATCTACACCTGTCTGTCTCACACCTGTCTGATTCACACTCTTTATATCTGTGTGTGTGCAGATGTTGGTGGATGTGCAAGTGACACGCTGGAATCAGAGGAGAGACTTTGAGCTTCAGCAGGATGCAAGAATTACAGATGCTTTGTGTGAACGTTGGAAGGTAAGTGTGTGTCTGTGTGTGTGTGTGTTTATATATAATCAGTTTCAGTCTTTGTAACCCATATGTTGTTTGATGCATGCAGAGTTTGTGTGGTAAGTGTAGCAGACGCTTGACTGATCTGAGCACAGAGTGTGTTGAGAGAAACACTCCTGCATCACCGGATCTCGTCCAATCACTGCTGAAGACCCTGGAACTCACAGCGACCAATCAGATGCAGCGAGAGGAGAGACACGCCCACACACACCTGGAGATGCTGCGAGAGCAGCTGCAGACGTGCAGACAGGTATTACAGTCACGACACGCGCACGTGAGCGATGAGTATGATGGGATGTATTCATGAATATTATGGGATGCAGGTGTGGACTGAGGAAGAGGCGTTGACTCTGTGCTGTCTGAATCACTTTGGTGAACAGCAGCATAAGATCGTCATGACGACGGTTTCCAGGCATTCAGACCAGATCAGGTGAGCGCTGCTTCAGGTGTCACTGATCTACTGATGATGTGTGTTATTAATGGATCTGATCGATCGTTGACAGTTGCGCTGTAATCGAGGAGCAGCAGCATCTTTTGATTCTGGAGTTTCAGAGGATTTTAGCGGCGAGATATTTTGACCTGCGAACTGTGAGAGAGATGCACTCTGATGCACAGGTAAACACACACACACACACACACACACTTGTGTACGCACACAGACACCACATGTTCAGTGTCCTCTTGTCTCCAGGATGAAGAAACTCTTCCTCGTGAGGCAGCTCAAGACTTTTATCATGAGCAGCTGGCAGAGCTGGAGACCGCGGCTGACATGCTACAAGAACACGCCCACTTTCTGTTTGGCCACGCCCTCGCCCGCACCGCAAGGCTTGAGATGAGCTGTCTGTGTGATGGAGATGCTGTGAGGACAGACACGTGTGTGAAGGTCAGTGTGATTGAACTGAATCTCTCTCTGGAAAAGCACTTGAATTTTTTAGAAATCATACACAAAGGTA
Source organism: Oreonectes daqikongensis (assembly GCA_026939265.1). Lineage (NCBI taxonomy): Eukaryota > Metazoa > Chordata > Actinopteri > Cypriniformes > Nemacheilidae > Oreonectes > Oreonectes daqikongensis. The sequence goes on along the minus strand of JAOTQM010000639.1, from coordinate 50,901 downwards.
ATTCAAAGTGCTTTACATGAAATGAACAAAGGATAAATACATAACATATTGCATAAGACATCTTTAAAAAGCAAATGATTTAAAATCACAAATATAACTTTTAAAAGACAATAAAACTTTCAAATCGATTACAAATGTGTGCAAATATAAAACGAGAAATGTGTTTGTCTGTAGGATGGGTTGATCGACGCGGTGTGTGAAAGTGTGTTTGTGACGCGGGATTCTGTTGTCTCTCTCATCTGTGAATATTACACACGGATCCAGCACGTCGCCATGCAGCTGCGACCACACACCAGTGCATCCGGTACATCCCTGAAAACATTTACTATTAACATCCGTTTATGTTCTTAATCAGACTAAACGTATCATCAGTTACAGACAGAAGGACCTGTACCAGAGCTCTACACACACAACTCAACAACTGTGCCAGAAAACTCAACTCTACTGAATCACTTCACAGGTACACACACACACACACACACACACACTCTCATTTGGTTCAATGTGTTGTGTGTATTTGTAGGATTGTTGAGCTGAAGACAAAGTGTCTGAGTGAGTTTGAAAACAAGCATCACGATCCGGTGCGAACACACAAGTACAGAAAAGAGCTTGCGGTATGTCTGTCTGCACACACACACATATTTCTGCTCATTCACACACACATACTAAAGTGCTCAAGTGTGTGTTTTTATGTGTGTAGGATGAAGAGAAGGATTTTATGTGTCGACTGGCAGCTCTGGCACGGGTTTCTCTCGACAGCATAACAACACAGTATTTTACAGGTCAGTCGCATCAGAATTCAACTTTATTCCACATGACCATGAATGTGTAAACTGAGTAAAACTATGAAAATCTAGTGAAAGGCTTTCAATACACTATGTACGTTATATTTAACACTCATTACACATATTCTGCGAAAACTAAAAAGGTGAGTTTGACTGACTCATTGTCGTATTGTGTTTTAGGAGCAGATGTCAGAGAAAGAAACATGTGATGCATTCAGGTCATTTATTCATGATAATATCTCTTTATATATGTACATTTTTTTGTTCTTTCATTGTGAATGCATACATGTGATTTAACACATTTGTCTCTGTGATTCTGTATGTTTGTTTCTCAGATCAGAGCTAAGCTTCACACGGACTCCATGTATTTCACACTGTGTGATATATTGTAATGTCTGTTGTGTATTATGGGCTGTGTATATATTGTAATGTATTTGTACATGAAATGTATATTGTGATATATGAACGGGTGTCACTGTGCATTAAATTTAATAGAGTAACTAGAAATTCAGGACTGAATGGATAATTCTTAACATATTTTAATCGTCTTTTACATCTGATTGGAAATTGGACATGTTCCTGTAGTTCAACTGTCATTAGCAACACAGGTTGTGGGTTTGAATCCCACGTAAGTTATTAAAATATATAGATTAAATGCATCACAAACTGCAGAATATGATAGACAACACTGCTAGTTTCACATAAATATACATATATGAACAGAAATACAGGTCAGTGCCAGCAGGTGGAAGTACAGCACACACTGGCGTCTGGTGCATAGGGACACTGCGCATGCGCAGCGACCAGAGACAGGCAAGATGGCGACGAGTAACGGCGGCGGAATGGAGGTGGACCAGACGGGTGAGAAATCGCAAACACGAGTCCGCCGCTGGCCTGAATTATACAATAATACACAATAATAAACAAACAGGCGTTACGCACATTCACTGACTTTAGTTATGAGCACGTTTTAATGTTTCGGGAAAGCTACACTTTCTATGTCTGTTACTGATTGGCTCACGTTCACTCGGGTTCAATTTTGGTTGGACAATAATCTTGACAGTCCCGCCTTCCGGTCAGAATCTGTTCTGTGATTGGCTCATTTTGACAGCTTGCAGTGCTAGTAAGTGTGGCTAAAAGCTGCAGCTGTGTTTATGTCTGAGAATCACGTTGAATCTTTAATTCTGCTTTAATAAACAAGTGCCTTGCTCAAATTCTAATGTTAGACAATCTCATGGTATATGTTAAATAATAAACGCCATTTAGTCATCGTCAATGTAAATGTCGCTGCGACATTGGATTTGTTTTCTATAGTTCCCATCATTGTACACATGTCAAATATCAACTACTGACACAGTGTGTGTTATTTAAGTCACGTGTTCTTTTAATACATCGAAGTAAATAGAAAAGCGATGTTTACATTTGTAGTAAAGTTTCTTCAGGTGTCTTGACTGTCATACATCAGTTTATAATGTATCACAATTTATATTATGGCAGTCATTTATTTATTATACTACAGACAACAATACCCCGCAAATAACGTAATTGTTTGACATTTTTTTGGCGCCCAATGAGAAAAACAGCTTATAAATCAAACTAAATGATGTTTTTTTGAAAATGTAAAAACGCAGAAAGGTTTGTGTTTGGTTAAGGGATGGTGTTACAGGATACAATATACAGAATAAAAGTCATTTGTGTATAGATAAACCCCATAAAACATGAAAACCCAATGTGTGCGTGTATGCAGTGAGCCCCAGTGTGATGGCTTCAGGTGTAACAGGAAGTGTGTCAGTGGCGTTACATCCTCTGGTTATCCTGAATATCTCCGATCACTGGATCAGAATCCGCTCACAGGAGGGACGTGCCGTTCAGGGTGAGTTCAGTGTGAATGTGTGAATGAAATCTGTGTGTAGCTCTGTTTCTCTATGTGTGTGTGTGTGTGTGTGTGTGTGTGTGTAGTTGTCGGCGCTCTCATTGGACAGCAGGAGGGCAGAAACATTGAGGTGATGAATTCATTTGAGCTGCTGTTTCAGACAACAGAAGGTCAAATTCACATCGATAAAGAGTATTACTACACTAAAGAAGAGCAATGTAAGTAAACACAAACACACACTGACACACTCAGACTGTGTGTGTGTGTGTGACACTGGGCTTTCTCCATCAGTTAAGCAGGTTTTTAAAGACATGGAGTTTCTGGGCTGGTACACGACTGGCGGCGCTCCCGACCAATCAGATATTCACATTCATAAGCAGGTGGGTGGGGCTTAAAATCTGAATATCACACTGTGTTGTGTTGTGTTGCACTGGAGTTGTAATGATGTTTGTGTGTTTTTAGGTGTGTGAGATTATTGAAAGTCCACTGTTCCTGAAGCTCAACCCCATGACCAAACACACAGACGTGAGGATCACACACACACACACACACACGCGTGTGCGATGTGATGTTTGCTCTGTTTGTGTTCACGTGTTCTTGTGTTTGTTTGTACAGTTACCGGTCAGCGTGTTTGAGTCTGTGATCGACATCATCAATGGAGAGGTGAGTGTGTGTTATGGGGTTTAGAGGTCAGAGGTCATGATCTGTCCTGTCACTCAAGTTGTTCTCCTGTGATGTGGTTACTAGGCGACCATGCTATTTGCTGAGTTGCCGTATACGCTAGCGACAGAAGAGGCCGAACGCATTGGAGTGGATCACGTCGCGAGGATGACGGCTACTGGAACAGGAGAGAACTCGACAGGTAACGCCAGATCTTTTTAATGCAGACACGTTTATGAACATTGTTTGTGTGATTTAAGTGGATGTGTGTGTGTTTTCTTCAGTAGCGGAGCATCTGATCGCTCAACACAGCGCTATAAAGATGCTGCACAGCCGGGTGAAGGTCATTCTGGAGTATGTGAAAGCGGTTCAGGCCGGTGAGACACCACCACACACACACACACACACACAGACACACACAGGTCCAAAATCACATGACTGCTTTTTTAGCAAAGCATGTTAAATAAATCGACTCATTTCAACTTGTATTCAGTATTGGTGTGCCACATGACATTCTCTCATTTGTTTGTTTATTAGGTGAAGTTCCGTTTAATCATGAGATCCTGCGGGAGGCGAACGCTTTGTGTCACCGCCTTCCTGTTCTCAACACATTTAAGTTTAAGACTGACTTTTATGATGTGAGTACACACACACACACACACACACTCATAAAAGTAAGTACTTCTGTATTTAAGTAAACATTTTTGTCTTGATTTCTTTCTCCTGTAATGGAGTAATATTTGACCAGTAGTATCAGTACTCTACTTTTACACAAGTAATGCTGTTGTGTATTTTGTCCACATCTGGTGACATGTTGTGCTGTGTTTGTCAGGACATTTATGTAAACAGGTGTTTGTAAAAGACTTGACATCAGATTTTGTCTTTAGTTTTTACTGAAGATGGACAGATTTCTCTTTTAGTGACTTAAGTTGTTAGTGTTGTTTAGAAGTTTGTTGGTTGATTTTCTGAAGCAACGCAGTAGTAGTCTGTTTACTGCACTGTTTAGTCAAAACATTGCTAGTGTTGAAAATGTGAAATATCTCAATGCTTTCTGTCTCGTTTTAGCAATGTAATGATGTGGGTCTCATGGCATATTTGGGCACCATCACCAAAACCTGCAACAGCATGAATCAATTCATCAACAAATTCAACGTTCTGTACGACCGGCAGGGAATCGGCCGACGCATGCGAGGACTTTTCTTCTGACATGTTTCAGTGTTGTGCTGCAAGTTTCATCAGTCTTGTTGTTATTGCGTTCGGATTTTTGCTTTTTCTGTTGTAAATTGAGTTCTCACACAATAAAATGTCTTTTTGTGACTTTTTGTGTTTGTGTTAGTATGTTCAATGTGATGAAGCATAAATGCAACAATAAACATTTGCATCAAAGATGTTGCAGGTTCACATAAGATGGATTTCATAGACAGTTTTTTTTTTTTTAAGTTTGACTTAAGAAATCGATTTTATTAAATTATACATATACACTAGCGGTCAAAAGTTTTGGGACGCTTGAGCAAAACTTTTCTCATTATTTAAAAAAACCTTTTTGTTCTGAAGTGTTTGCTTAAATATCTAAAACTAGTTTAGTAGACAAAAATATAATTTTCCAAACATACATGTTTTTTCAGGACAAAACTAACATTTTATTTAATAAAAAATGATTTTTAAATGGATAACTTTGACTAAATATTGAAGAAATAACAATAATAAGAGCACAGAATAGATCAAAACTCCTTTAATATTGTTTAAAAAGCATGTCAGGGTGAGACGTCAAGAAGGTGCTTGATAACATGAAAACATTTCTGTAAATTCTAGTCGAAAGGTGACGACACTAAAGACCATAAAATATAACATGTTTTAATTTATTTGTCTTTTTTATTACAACATAATTTCCATAGTTCCATAGTGTTTTATTTCATAATTTTGATGAGTTTATTATTATTCTAAAATGTAGAAAAAACACATAAGTGTCCCAAAACTTTTGACCGCTAGAGTATATAACTGAAATATGAAGTTAACTGATGATGTTATGTTTGTGTATTTGGCAGATGCATTTCTCTTGACTTTCAGTACATTCAAGCTACACATTTATAACACACGTGTCCAACTTAAAGCTGCAGTCCGGAAGATTGGCCTCTTTGTCGCCATCTCAGTTTGAAACATAATATGTCAGTTATTTGCGGAGTTATTTTCATTACGTGGGTTGTGCTTTGGCACTGCGCGGATGAATCTGAGCTTTGTGCTAACTGACTGCTCACCGCATCTGTACATCAACGTGACCATAACATGAGACCGTGTCTCTATACCAGATGCAACGCGAAATGTTTTTTTTAAACGTTACTTATATAGAATCAATTGTAGCGTTTATCGCCTTGCGCCTGATGTAAACAATAACATGGAAAATACCGCCTGCCCCACGTCCTACAAGCGATATATCTGAAAAATGTCATCTGAACACATACCATATCTGCCGCTTTTGCTCTGACTAAATAAAACACGATAGTAAAAATAAAAAAACCTTTAAAAACACGCCAGTGACGTCTTACCTGTTCGGCGGATAAAGCCATTACTGCAATCCTTTCAGATATCGGAGCCAACTCTAAAGATCCCTGTCGATATTAGCACGGAGCTGTTAAGGCTCTCCGTTGTGCGAGGTCACTTTGTCATTAACAACAGCTGATTCCCCAGATGTCAGCGCTGCTTATCGTCCAAAACTGACACTATTATAAGCCACCATCAATATCACTAAAAGTTTCCACAAAATAAAAAAGTCTACAATCAAACCCAGCAATTGTGACACGTGGGATTCCCGCCGGATCCTCTACTTTCTGTTTACAGTGACGACATGACGCGGTGATGAATGACGCAGACGTACGGCGCCAAAATTGTATTTCCGGGGACAGATGCGCAAATTATAAATCATTATTATAAGCTTACCGTTGTGAATCAGGGTCGTTTTGAACACCGATCTGTCTATGTATTTACCAAATGATTGATTTATGATTATTTTTACCCCAAAATTATCGCGGACTAAAGCTTTAATACACTGTTTATATAAAGAGGAGAAACAGAACCTACATCTTTTACTACACTCGCTTCTGTTCGTCAGCTCTGTTGCTCTGTGGGTGATCTGTAAAAAACAAATGTTTTTCATTTAGAAAAAAGTTTAACCCCCAGGGAGGCCTTATAACACACTTCCTGAACACACACACATTTAAAGTTTCTATTAAAAGCTTTCCTGCCTCATAAACGTCAGTGTTCAGAACTTCCAGCAGAAGCGCTGATGCCACGCGGGACAACGAGAAAATCCTCCAAAATATCAGTGTACAGTAACTATTGCTAAACTTTATTAGGTGAAATGTTCAGGAAAAATGACAGCGTGTTTTTATGTCACATTTCTAAAATTAAATAGTGAACTGTTATTTTTTCCACTCCTAACCTGTTTTGAGTTCATGTTATTGCTGAGGGTCGTTATTGTCTATATAAATTCATGTTTGTGTGTTTTGTACTCATGCTGAGCGACTGTAAAACACTTAAACGCAAACAGCTGTCAGACTGAAAATAATGAGCTTCAAACCTGCTGCGTTTCACGCACGCGCACGCGCGCACGCACGCACGCACGCACACAGCTCTTTCTCCTGTGTGTGTTTAAGGGTTCAGAATGCAGATTATTATATACATCAAACAAACAAGAATCAATTCACATGGGTGAAAAACAACTTTAATAGTTTCTCCTTAACACACAAATAACACAGAGTTTGTACGAAGTGTTTTATGCGCTGTCGGCCGCTGTGTCAGCAGAAGGAATGGGATATCTGTACGGGTCATAGAGTTCTGACTGGTAGTTATAAGGATAAAGGTAATACGGATGTGGGTGTTTCTTAGCGACGGGCACTGGTGGAGCTGCTTCAGCCTCCTCTTCCTCCTCTTCTTCTTCTATCACGGGTGGTGGGGGCAGAGCTCTACCCTTCACAGCACGTGGCGGGTGGTCGATGAGGCAGTCTGGATCCCAGTATGGGTCACAATCCAGTTCCATCCCCTTAACCGTGATCGGAGCGGGTGGGGGAGGCTCTGCTTTCTTGATGACGGGTGGAGGAGGTGGAGGTCCCTGCAGCTTGCAGGTGGGATGGTATCTGGGGTCACACAGCACTGGCACGGCACCGGTGGGCATGTAGACGATGTGTGGCTTACACAGGGGGTCTTTGTTGTTGCACAGGTAGACGACGTCGGCTTGAGACATGGGCGGGGGTGCGGGGGCTTGGACCGGTGCGGGGGGCGGAGCTTTCTCAGGAGGAGGCGGTTTGCAGAACTTGTCTTTGGCAGGGTCACATTTGGGAAGCGGAGGCAGAGCCGGAATGCCCAGTTTGCTCTGGAAGTAAGGGGCGTTTGGACCGTAAACCTGTTCCAGGTGTCTCATCTGCTGATATAACATCCTGATCCTGTCGATCTCATACAACTGCAGAAAGAAGAAGAAGAAGAATGAACACAATGAACATGTTCACAAGGACTGAAGGCAGCACGTGTGTGTGTGTGTGTGTGTGTGTGTGTGTGTGTGCGTGCGTGCGTGTGTGCGTGTCTTACTCCCTCTGTGTGTCCAATGCTGCTGTAGTATCTGTAATACGCCTGGAAGTCTGGATTCTGTCTGTGCCAGTTTGGATCCACGTTGCGTTTGGGTCGAGAGCTAGACAGGAAGTCATTCGCCTTGTTGGAGTCGATACTCACAGAAGAAACATCTAACACAAACACAGAGACCGTAAACCTTTAATAATGCATCTATCAGACACTTCATAGAAGAATAGGACACGTTTACCTTCCTGTTGGAGGAGATTCAACATGGACTTTGCTTCAAATTGATCTGAAAATAAAACATTTCAGTACTATTTTGCAAAAAATAGAAATTAAAATGTATACAGCACTTATTTTAAACAGAAAGGTAAATTATAAATGAAAACTCACAGGGCAGCAACAGCAAGCAGCTGAAAAGCAGTTTCATTGGAGACGACATGACCTCTGACCCCTGACAGACATGTTTTTATTATTTTAAACATTACAATGAAAAGACTAACTTACATAGTAATCTTGTTTTATTTCAAAAGAAATGTGAATTTAAGTTCTCCATTTTCTTCTTTATTAACAGTCACATCATAAATAAAAAAAAGCCATACAAAAAATTGCTTATGTAGGCTATACTTATGTATTACATTTAGTTTAACAAATATTAACAAGTAAAGGAAATAAATAAGAATACTAAAATAGGTATGAAATCATACAAATAACACTGAGACCTAGTGTGTTTTGAAGAAATTTAAAACGAGAAGTAACTCAGTATAATTTTTTTGTTATTATATAGAAATCGTATTAGTACGTTTATATTATTACCACATATATTATTCATTTTTATAATAAACACAAAATCGTTTTGTTTTAGCCCTTTTTTTTATTTATAAATGTTACTTCCCTAAAATCAAAGATTGATAATAAAGTTCACATCTTCCATCTAAATAAAGTAAAATAAAAACCCTACCTACACATTTATAGAGAGGTAAACTTTAAACTTACCTTCAGAGTCACCACGCGCTTTGCATCACTGAGCGCACGCAGGTGATTTTATCCTCGCCTGTGATCTGTCAATCATTCGTGCGCGGCCCAGCTATTGGTCAGATCAGCTCGAGGACACACCCACCGCTCAGAGCTCTGCGCTCGCGGAAAGCGAAACATCAAAGGAAGATCATGAATGTGAAGAGTAAAAGCGATCAATAACTTTAGCTTTACGCACACGTACAAACTCTCAGACGCCTGTCGCCACATTATTAGCGGGTTTAGTCAAAAACAGATGTTTTCCAATATCGTGAAACTTTAAAGGCTCATAAAACTGAGTTTTGCAGACGCGACACATTCCAGACTAACAACCATTTACTTCATCCGGACGAACATCCACATTTAACAAGAGAACAAGAGTCAAACAGCGCTGCGCAAATCGCTCACGGTATGACATCACAGTATCGCGAGATCGGTCTCAAAACAATCTTTAACATCGCTCTCGCGATACTGTGATGTAACAAGGGTCACGAACAACAAATTTGAAACCTGACTAAAGTATCTTCACGCCAATTATTTTCACCTTTATTTAACATTTCAGTTTTAGTTTTATTTGGTTAATTTTGGTGGCACTGTCAATTTCTAACATGTTAGAATGTTTCAGCCTTTTTTCAATTAAATGTTTTGGGAAATAATGTTCATGACTAGTGCAAGGCAGGGTTATTATTTTATAGCAATTATTTCACATGCCAGTTTTACTTTAATCATATAGATAATTTGTTTACACACATAAGCAGAATTTATTAAGTTAAATAAGTGAATTTCTGTACGTTTTCACAGCAGGAGCAAATCAAGAGCCAACACACAAAATAAAACTATTTACATCATTTATTTCAGCGATTAAAAACCATAAGTACATGTAAGGAAAGCATCAGTTTAACATTGTCATTTAATACAGAAGCAGCTGTGATGTCATCAGACGTATGGCGATTAATGATTACACAAATGTGACACGTGTGCGTGCCTGGTTTATCTGCCACACGTTCAGCTCCTCGTATTCATCCAGAGCGGCCTGGAACTGCACAGGAGTGAAACCACGAGACACGCAGCGCTGCTCCGCCTCCGCCATGATAACAGATTTAACTGATCCCTCACCGGAAAGCTCACGCAACAGAGAGAAGATCACGTCTGCAGGCCGCTGAGCCCTACAAACATACACACGATCATTTATCACCACACAATTCAAATATATCCATTTTAGAAAACTGCACTTTTGTGACACTAGTGATCCATAAGATTTAATTCAAGATCTGGTGTGTGTGTCTGAAGTATATGAGAGAGAGAGACTGGTCTGTATGTACCTGGTGTTGTTTGTCTTGTCGGCCTGCAGCGAGTCTTTGCTCATCTCCATCAGTCTCATGGCCTCATTTACATCCTCCTTCTCTACAATATCCACCACCCGCAAGCGAGCCTGAAACACACATGAAGAAGAAGAACCTGAAACGCTCATCTTCTCACATTCATTAAAAATCAAGTTTCTTTTCACTTCACAATGCTTATGTCACATCATCTCCCTCCAGCAGACAATAATAAGTGACGTCCTGTTGTAGTTTATTAAACCGTCGAGTTATGCCGGCACTGTCAGACCGAGACAAGTGCAATGCCTTCTGGGAAAGCCAGCAACTGCCCAAGTCTCCGCCTCTCAACACCAGCTACTCTCTTAAACCGGCCCGGGGTCGACGTGTCTCCGAGGCGTCGTGCACGCTCAGTTTTGCATGGGTTTGCACAGCGGCGTGATGAGGCTGACTGCCCACCCCGCAAAGCTGATCGTAACGCGACAACAGACAAGCGTCAGGTGAGCGTGTGTGCCCTCTGCTGGTGATGTCAGACAGCCGTGTGTGTTGTAAAGTGCCATTTCTGCAGTAGATCTTAACAGCAGCTACCTGCACAAACAGCACTTTTAACACCCAACAGCCACATCAGATCTGATCACTGAGATCCACTCACCATCAGAGGATCTTGACAGAATTCACATTACTGTAATATATTGAACACCACACACATACTTCAATCACATCATGTGTGTCGGCAGAGCTGATCCTGTGTGTGAGTGAAGTGCCCACACTGCAGTAGGACACACACACACACTACCTGCACTATAAGCACTTTACCACACATAGGACATATGCAAATCTTCTGTTCCCTCTAGAAGTTAAAACATCATGAGGTCATTTCAATAAAGATGTTTTTTATGCTGTCAGAGTAAACGTGTGTGTTGTATCTCACCAAAGCAGTGGAGAGACGCAGGATGGACAGCAGCGTGCGAGCAGAGGTGAAAGTCGTGTCTTTACTAACTCGTGCCTCTTTCCTCATCTCCACATACGCTGCTGTGATGTAATCAGACAGAGCCTCAGGAATCACCGGCTGCTTCTGTTTACACTTACTGATGTAACGCCTGCGCACACACACACAGGTTTGAACATTTGACATTAAGCACAACACATCTTAACACGTAACTAAAACACTGTGTGTGTACCTCATGAGTTTCATGTCGATCGGGTTGAAGTGTGTTGGTGGTTGTTTGCAGTGCTGGTGGACGTATGTGATGTGTTGGGCCAGTCGCAGGTCATTGTCAGTATCTGGTTTGTCCTGAATGAGCCACAGCAGGTCAAAGCGAGACAGCAGGGCCGCAGGCAGCTGAATGTTCTGCTCGATCGTCTTGCGAGGGTTATAGCGGCCATACGCAGGATTTGCTGCTGCCAGGATTGAACACCGTGCATTTAAAGATGTCATGATGCCGGCCTGAAAAACAAAGACGAACATGAATGTGTCGTCTCATCATTTTTTGAGACAATCCAGAGGGTTGGCGTTACCTTGGCGATGGAGATGGTCTGTTGCTCCATAACCTCATGAATGGCCGTACGGTCAGCATCAGCCATCTTATCAAATTCATCGATGCAGCACACACCCAAGTCAGCCAGAACTAAAGCGCCGCCCTCCAGGGTCATCTCTCCTGTGACCGGGTCACGCATTACAGCGGCTGTCAAACCTACACCCGACGAACCCCGTCCAGTGGTGTACTGACCTGACACACACAAGAATGTTAAAAGACAAGCAACAGGGCTTTTCTAAATGTTTATAATGCTGATCAGATCACTCACTGCGCGGGGCGAGACGGTCGATATATGACAGCAGCTGAGACTTCGCAACACCCGGATCACCCATCAGACAGATGTTAATGTTCCCTACAAACACAAAGAGTATTTACACGTGTTTTTGCATTCAAGAAAACCACACAAACTTGATTATTTTGTTACGAATCAGAAAAAACTGAAAAAGGGAAAGTTAGCTCAAACTTTACATGCGTCACTGTGAGTGTTTGCTTGTTCACACATATAATCTTTCCTTACCTCTGATCTTCATGCCACGTGGTACCTGCTCGACTCCACCCACCAGCAGCAGCAGCAGAGCCTTCTTCACATCCTCATGACCGTAAATCTCTGGAGCGATCGACCCTGCCAGCTTCTCATAGAAATCCTCCTCTACAGAACGAGAGAGGGAGCAGTGAACACACTCATCTGGATGCGTGTACATATAAAACACACACATGAGGTGTGTATGTGACATACCTGTAATTTGTCTCAGCTCTTCATCACTGAGCTCTTCAGTACCCAACTCATCATCCTCAGTCTTATTCATCAGAGTGATGCTGTGACAATCCAGATACGTCTCTGACAACAAACCCTAAACACACAAACACAACTTCTGTTTGTATGCTGCGTTACGAACGAGCACCTGGGTCGTGCAGACACACAGACACATGTTACCTGTACAGCCTGTCTGAACCCAGAGCGCAACAGAGGAAGGAATATTCCCGCAATAGCTACGTGATCTCCGGGCTGCGCCACACGCGTGTTCTCCCCCCGTGCATAAATGGTCATGCTGCGAGGAATGTTTCCTACTGGCACCTGATCGCTCTGCAAGATCATAGAACCAATCGATTACTATCTACACATTCTGACACACACGGTACGCTCACACGTGAATACATACGTGTTCCTGAATGCGCAGCTCCTGGAATTTAATGAACTTAGACCCTCGCGTCTGCAGATATAGACGCCCTCCAGATTTGTTGGTAACACATTCCTGACTGGGGCACATGATCAGCGGCATGAAGCTCGGTGAGGAGATCTGATCGAATAAAAATCGTGTTTATTTGTCTCGCACGGCAGTAAGTTTCTGAGCGACATTTAATAAAGCATCAGTATCTACCGGCTGGTAAGTCTCTGCACCGCACTGGTCACATGTGTATGTGGCGACAGCCATCATGGGCTTGACCTCCGTGGCTCTGGTTACGATGCCTCTGACCGTTACGAGCTGACCGATGCTGTCGGCCTTCACGTCACGCACCACTTTGGGCTTCAGTGTGGACGGAGGTTTGAAATACACCTCACTGACAACACAAACACAGATCACAAAGTCGTTTACACCGTAACAACACTCGTGCTAAAGCTCAATGATGTTTTCACATGTAATACTTGTGACACACGTGTGTTAGACTCACAATCTGCGCATGAGTTCAGATGGGTACTGATTCCGGGGGTCACGTGTATCTGCAGGGTCACGACCTCTGGTCTCCATCATCAGCCTGTGCTCAATATAAACATCCAACGCATCCTTTGCCACCACCTACAAAAAACACACTTCATTATAAAAACGACAATTCTGTATATTTTGTTTCCCCGTTTAAAATGCATTTATGCTGTACAGTGTATTTGTGGTACATTTTATATCACAGTGTGCACACGATTTTCACAACTGTGTCAATGATGTCACAATAAAGGTGAACCAAATGTGATCTTCATTGCTTTTATTCATTAACAAATTACATTTCCAGCCTCTAACTATCAGGACACACACACACACACACACACACACACACACACACCTCTCGTTCTCTGTATTCAGGCAAGAGCTCATGAATTGCATCGGCGAACAGTCCGGTGTAGCGTTTGGTGTTTTCACACACACTCTCCACCAGCTCAGGGTCTTCTTCAGCCAAATCATCCAGATCCAGCACCAGCGCCACCTGCTCACGGTGAGCCAGAGATACCTAAACACACAAATATGGACATGAGCTGAAGACACACACACACACACACACGTGCATTATCTGCAGAAACAGACCATCATCTTACCAGCTGAGCACCGTATTTAAAGACCTTCTTCCCAGAGTCATCCTCTGTGTAAAACTCCTGCAGAAAGCGCTTGCACTTATCTGAAAATCATTATTACAAACACAAACCTCATTTCTGGATATACAAACAACAAATAATAAAAACAACTGATAGCTATTTGTTTGTAAAACAACTCAATTCAATTTATTGACAAAATTCAAACTTGCAGAATGATGTGACAAAGCTTGCGCAGGTGCATTAAGACAAGCGCGCGCCCATTGACAAACATCAGTCACGTGAGCGCGCCCCTCCCCCGCGCGGGATGATGAGCGAACAAAAACAAACAACCGACCGAAAACAGAGCAATAATGCACGAGCTACACAATAATAATTTAAAGTAATAACCACATCACGCTACATGTATGAACATTACAGGCATGTGAAATATATGTGAGCTTTATGAAACATAATTTAGTTCCGTTTCAAAGAGAATAACGTGAATATAAAACGAGTCAAAACATTTCGACACCTCCAACCAAACAACATCGATTCAGTGTCGTGTTTACGAACCGTGTTCATCAGCGCCGTCGTCTCCTCAGTTTAGGTGTAATATCGCCTCGCGATGTTCATGACGCGCGTATAACGCACTTGATCGCTGCTGTTTTTGTAAACAAAGCAGCACATGGCTGTGCGGGCCCGTTAACGATCCATCCGCCGGTAAATAATCCCAACACAAATCAAACGTGGCTGTTTCACACAACACCGAAACGCTCACGGCTTCTTGCGGTCAGTCTCGTGCACAAATCGGTCTAAACGATCCGGCACGTTTAAGAGAAACTTTGTTTTAAAAATGAGTGCGGGTTAAATCTAGCACGTGGTCTCCGCGCGCCGCCGCTCTTTGTTCGCAAGTTCCATCCGGGTATTTTATCTTACGCGCGCGCATCGAAATAGCTAACGTTAACTTGACTAACAGTTAAATAGCTTACAAAAACAATAAATTAACGCGGTTGCGTATTAAATTATTTCACAGATGTTACAACAGCGCAACAACTCTTCCGTGCAGTTACATTCAACTCAAGTTAAAATGTCATAATTTATATATACACCACATTTTACTTAGACGTGTTTAAATGACGTTCATGTTTATCATAGTTTGTCTCGCACTCACGAAGAAATCAACTCTTAACGTTACAGTCCGACGAGCTTTAACAGAAAACACTTTGCTAAATCGATCAATCTAGCGTTGAAATATACGTATGTGTTAAAAGTAAAAATTCTCAATTTACCCTTCTCCGCCACGTAATCTTTCGGCGCCATGTTTGTCGCAGAAACGTTAATAGTAAAATATATAAGATATATGTATAAATATTTCTCTAGTAATTCGTTTTAGTCACTGAAAGTACAACACCGTCTCGAGGCATCTGCAAAAACTGGCGCGAGTCTGTCTACACTTTCCACCAATGACAGAGCGTCTCTGTGTGCGCAAAGGCGGGGTTCTGCTGTGGCGCGAAAGCCTTCCAAACGTGATCTGTCATGTGACCACATCCACCAATCACAATACGCGTTCAAACGGCGCTAAAAACGCCGACTGGTGACGTCACAGGAAACAGCACACGCTGAGGACATCCACTGGTCAACCGCTGCAAATGCACCAGTAGGAAGTCCTGCTGATATTAAAAAACAACGTACAATGTTCTGAAATACGCAGATGTGACTTTTTCAGAATGTGTAAAGATTTTTAATAAGTGTTTAAGAATATTGCGTTTTTTCCCTCGATGTGCTCTCGCGGTACTTTACGGCGATCAATTCTCACTACTCGTGTTTTTGTTCTTATTTTGTGAACTAAAAATGTCATTTATAGCATTTTTTTTGTGATTAATGTCCAGGAATAAAATTCCAGTTTGTCAGCCTGTGTCATCAATTAAATAAATATAAAAAAAATATATATAAAAAGGAAATCGGACAGTAATATATGAATAAAATCCACCAGTCTTTGTGTGTGAGATGTATATTAAATATGTATAAAGAACAAAAAAAGAGATGATAAACTGATTTATTTAAACAGAGACAATATTTAACCTTATACAATTATAACAAACTGATAACAACATCAACATAGATTGTAAAGGACATAACTAACATTTTCATTTCTTGTCTGTACACCTGATGTCCTCTTCTGCTTTAGACCAATCAGAATCTGCCAGAGGAACATAGGCAGTGATGCTGAACTGAACTAAACAGGTGCAATAAACAAATCTTGCACTCGTGTGATTTTATTCAAACAAATCCTCCAGGTAGCTGCCAGAGTCACGGGTGGAGGGCTGCAGAAGAACAGAGGAAGATAAAAATGATAAAGTCATTAGAACTTCATAACACTGCAGTGGGTTGAACTCACCAGCATGATGCCTGTCTCAGAGTCTTCATCATCATAATCCTCAATTACTGGCTCGTCCTCTGAATGATCTTCATCAATCAGAGACAGTCTGAACACACACACAAACTTTTATCAGAATGAAAGAGTTCTTGAAAGAGAATTTAAAGCCACACACAAACTCACGTGCTGAGATGTGATTGGATGCTCGGAGCAAATGGACTGGACTGCGGTTGGCTACGAGTGACAGTCCTCTGAAATGACCTACAGACACAGTAGC
Source organism: Oreonectes daqikongensis (assembly GCA_026939265.1). Classification (NCBI taxonomy): domain Eukaryota; kingdom Metazoa; phylum Chordata; class Actinopteri; order Cypriniformes; family Nemacheilidae; genus Oreonectes; species Oreonectes daqikongensis. The sequence continues at coordinate 34,220 of JAOTQM010000639.1, read as the reverse complement.
AGTGAGTAATCACATGCTCACAGTAGGCGTCTGTGTAAATGTGTGTGTGTGTGTGTGTTATACCCCTCGATGAATTCATCATCTGTGTCATAGTGGTGAACCTGTGATGTCACAGCCAGAGTTTCTGGAGGACTACTGATCAAACCTGCACACACACATCTTGAATTTGCATTCCATCACTTATTTTACAAGGTGCAGGTGTTATGTAAACAGGATTCATTTTCTCTACACAACCATTTTACTATTACATTACTGTCTTCTATTAATATATCATATATTAGTAACAATGAGATGAAAGTAAAATATCATAAATCACTGTGTGTGTGTGTGTGTGTGCGCACTGACTCTGTGTGCGTCTGCGTTTCCTTTTGGGTGTTGCAGGAGAAGTTGTCGCAGCCAGAGTCTCTCGCAAGCCTGAAGTCAGAGATCGTTCATACATCCTCACAAAGTCACTTTTCCCAACATGAGCACACGCACGTCGCAGATACTCCAACCTATAGGCAACAAACGGTGATGATACCCAAATGAAAGAATAATGTCTCTGATGTCATTGTAAAATTCTCTCCTCACAGTGATACCCACAGCTGTTTGCGTTCCGGCTGCAAGAGTTTGAAGCTGAACTCACTAAGTATCGTCAAAAAACACAAATTCATAGAGTTGTGTTGCTCGAGCCCTTTACATGCAAACCGAATGCCGTCCCTACACAAACACAAAGACAATGAGACATGGTAAATACTGACTGGTGTAAAGAGAGAGAGAGAGGTAAATACTGACTGGTGTAAAGAGAGAGAGAGAGGTAAATACTGACTGGTGTAAAGAGAGAGAGAGAGGTAAATACTGACTGGTGTAAAGAGAGAGAGAGGTAAATACTGACTGGTGTAAAGAGAGAGAGAGAGGTAAATACTGACTGGTGTAAAGAGAGAGAGAGGTAAATACTGACTGGTGTAAAGAGAGAGAGAGGTAAATACTGACTGGTGTAAAGAGAGAGAGAGGTAAATACTGACTGGTGTAAAGAGAGAGAGAGAGGTAAATACTGACTGGTGTAAAGAGAGAGAGAGGTAAATACTGACTGGTGTAAAGAGAGAGAGAGAGGTAAATACTGACTGGTGTAAAGAGAGAGAGAGGTAAATACTGACTGGTGTAAAGAGAGAGAGAGGTAAATACTGACTGGTGTAAAGAGAGAGAGAGGTAAATACTGACTGGTGTAAAGAGAGAGAGAGGTAAATACTGACTGGTGTAAAGAGAGAGAGAGAGGTAAATACTGACTGGTGTAAAGAGAGAGAGAGAGGTAAATACTGACTGGTGTAAAGAGAGAGAGAGGTAAATACTGACTGGTGTAAAGAGAGAGAGAGAGGTAAATACTGACTGGTGTAAAGCCAGCAGGGGGTGGCGGATGAGTTGCTGGTTGATGCTGAAGTTCATGGCCAGTTTCTTTGCTAGAAATCTGATCTCTGTCAACTCCTCATCACGACGGTCCTCATCCATCCCAGAAAAGAGCTACACACACACACACAAACACACTCCTGTATTCTTGTGTGTTCATCATCATTACCACACACTTTGATGTCACTCACAAACCTGCTGCAGACACAAACACACAGTCCTGGCACTTTCCACTGAGCTGATTGTCTTGGATTTGCTGAGGGTCTCTTTGATGATGTCACCATACTCCCTGTAATACTAAACAAAGACAAGCCAGCATGAAACACACATGCATAAAGAGACGTACACAAACACCATGCAGACACACACACACACACACACACACACACACACACACACACACACACACACACACACACACACACACACACACACACACACACACACACACACACACACACACACACACACACACACACCTTATTGTAGTATTTGAGAATGTCTGTAGCCGCTCTGAGCTCCATAACTCCATATATGATGAGTTTACAATATCCAGCCAACTGATTCCTCTTCTGCATCAACCCAGAAATATTTATCTCTTCTGCAGGTGAGAAAAAGAGAAACTGTTTCATGAGATCATCTCCATCAATTCTGAACTCTCTTGTCACACAGATATTTTAATTACATTACAATCACAATTTACAATTGACAGCTGAAGTCAGTTTTTTAAACCTTTTGTTACAGAATTGTGCAATAATGTCATTGTGCATAGTTATGATAGATATGAGATAAACTAATAAAAGGTGTATTAACTTTTAAAAGAAGAAAGTGCGTGCAACACATAAGCACCTGTTTTCAAACTACTGTAATGCATGTGTGAAGCAATGTATAATGATGTTTGTTAACATAAAACATCTGCTGTGAGACAATTACAAAGATTTGCTGATGGACAAAGGTTGGACTAAAGCTAAGCTAATAAAGGTTTTCATTTAACAGCTAGACAAAGATGTACCAATGAGGTCATCATCAGAGTCTGTGAAGACGTAGTCTATGAGAAAAGAAGCCATTTCTGCTGTGAGAGACTCATCAGGGCTATAGCACTGCAGCGGTGAACCCTCGCCTTCAGACAAGCTTCCAAACACCATCAGCACGTCACACAAACACACAAACGCCTGCAAACATACAAAACAATCAAGACAAACAACAATCACATCTCACACTCATTCATATCTAGTCAATACATATTTAAATGCACATATAAAGATCTCGACTTCAAACACGTTTCATACTCTCAGAGCGTAATGTTTCGCTGTAAATATAACGTTCATGTTGTACAGCCAGAGAACTGAATGCTGCTTTATTTCCATAATAATGTTTAACACTTTAAATCCATATACACTAGAAGAATGTGCTCTAGCATGACGTGCTCTGAACAATGTTTGTGTGTAGAGCCTGATTTCTGAGACGTACCTGATTTCTGATGTCACTCTCACCCACAGACAGGCAACTCTGACACATAGTGCAGAATGAATGAAGACAGTTTAACAGATGTTTCAGTTCAGCCTGACAAAGAGAGGAGACGAGAGAGAGAGAGATTCATTTTTGGCGATACTGTATATGTTAAAAATCATGTGAAGAGTGAGAATGAATGAGGTATAAAAAAAAGAAAGAAGGTACCTTTTCTGTTTGATGCTGTTGTGTGATCTTTGTTCCGTTCCAAAACAGATGGAAAACTGCACATTTCAGAGCTGGAACCATCAGCTACATACACATACATGTTATAAATGTATAAATGTTTCTCATTATTTTGTTTTTGTATGTGACAGAAGAGTGATCACAAAGATTTGATAGTGTTTTAATTATGTATAAACAGCTCTTATTCACTCAGTACAGGAGGAAAACAAACAACAGTAAACACAGTAAATGATGACATAAGAGTCTAAATTAAAACTCCTTTTAAGATGCTGTCTATTTGCTCAATGTGCTTCTAAGAACGATAAGCGCCTGCTGTCAAACAGTATCTTTGCATGAGAATGTTTACGCAGCAAACACTGTACATAAACACAATGGTGTCCATGTTGCATTAAAACATTCCTACATGCTACAAGGTTTATAAATCTGTCACATCATGGGTTGCTTTAAATAAAATAATGTCACTATAGGTTTATGTTGGGGTGGGGTGACCCAAATCAAAAACCAGCTAATAAGTTTATTACTTGAAAAAAGTAAATATAGTAAGACAAGTGTGTGTGTGTGTGTGTGTGTGTGTGTGTGTGTGTGTGTGTTAACCTTCTTGTCCATTTCTCCTGTCTCTACTTCAAACTTCATAAGCTGAGAGCAGAACTCAAACAGGTTTCTTCTGGTCATATCACTGGCACTGACACACAACATGACACAAACATGAGTGTAAATGTTTGTACAACATAAAACTACACAAACTCAAACATACCTGCTGAAGACTGCAAGAATGTTCAGAGATGAAGCAGCTCTGTAGTAATCATCTTCATCAGCTGAATCCTAAACACAGACATCACGTGTAAGTAAGCACTTGCTATGCTATATTTTTAATGCCCAAAGTGTCTTCGCTAGCCCTAAACATTCATAAAGCAAGCGGCATCTCACTATTTAAAAAACACATAAATGACGTAAATCTGATAATATTAGAGATTTGTATGAGGGTTAAAAAATGTTATGTTAGGATGAAAACCATTGAAGCCTTTTTGTGTTTTTGTATACATACACACGTGTACATTTGAGTACCTGCAGTATTTTACTGAGGTTTGTAGTAAATTTCTCCACTGTAGAATCCAAAAGTTGACTAACGGCTCTCTCAGCACGACCAGAGAAGGTGTAAGAATCACAGCACAAAGAACACAATACACGCACAGAGGCCTCTAACACACACTCCTCACTGTGCTTCAGTACAATATCACACACCTGAGACAACAACAAATCCAAACACTGAGACCAACAGACACACACAGAGAGACAAATATATTACATGTTAGGAACTTATCAACATATAAAACCTTATAACCTAAAGAAAATCTGCTCATACTTTCTCCAGACGTGCTGAGCTGCCGTAAGCATCCAGATGAAAATACAGCGGCGCTCTGAGCAGACAGCTCACCTTCCCAACATCTGCAGAAAACTGAGCAAAAGAATTTCCTCTCATTCATATTTCAAAATATTCAGATAAACAGCTGCTATCATCACAAACAGCTAAATCATATTCAAAGGAAAAGCAGGTCAGCATGTAGTATTGATGAGATTTCAGTTTCTTGCTCTGCAGGCTTTTGCAGTCTGGTTAATAAATATATATTTATGTATGTACATTTATGTGTGTTAGACTGACCACATAAAAATGTAGTTTAAGAGAAAGCGGAGCTGAATAGCTAGACATAAAAACACTCACCTTTGCCAGTAAGTGAGGCAACACAGGAATAAAATGGTTTGTAATGCGTCTCATCTCCTGAGCCTGGAGCTTCTTTTCCTTCACAGTCAGATTCTAACACACACACACACGCACATGCACACGAGTGTGTTAGACAAATATCATTATATCTATATCAAAGCACACATATCATTGCTGCTAGAATTGAGGCGGTTACAGAACAGTGAACAGCTCTTCCATCTGATTCGTACCTTCTTCTGCGAGCGGGTCATTGGGGGTGTGGCCTCTGCCGCCTGTCTCATTGCACATATCATAATGTCAATCAAAGCGCTCTCCATCCCCTCCTCTACACCTACAACACACACACATCATGTACACTGCTCTCAAGACATTAAAATGACACACATGAATTGGACGTAGACACACCCCCTTCCTGCAGCAACAGTGATGTCATCACCTCCCAGTTTTTTAGCTCCGCCCCAGCAACGTCCCACAGACTGTCGACCAGGTACGCAGCGTGTTCATGATACTAACGCACAGACAGAATACATTTAATACACACACAGATATCTGATGTTATCAGTGTAAATACAGATAATCTGGACACGAGAGGTGCATGCTGGGATGTGGGCTTACCTTGCTGTCAATGAAAAAGCGTGCAAGTAAAACAAGGAAAGATTCGCTGCGATTGCCTGATTCTTCATCTAACACGCTACAAAGCCTAGAAACATGCACAGCAACACACACAAGGAGGGTGAAATGCTGTGGGTTGTTGTATTGAGTGATGATGTCATGATGAAAAACATACATGTGATACAGGAAGTGTCCAGCTGCGCAGCCGAGACCTCTGTGTGTGGCAAACACCAGTGGATACACACCAACACACTCCTCCTCACTTAGACCATCATCTGTGTTTCTGAACACACACATGTTTCTTAACACTAACATGCTTTAGAGCAATGCTGGGGTTATAGAGTATTTTTGACAGTATACTGCTGACATCATAAAGTAATGTTAAGCAGGAATTGACTAACTGTTGAATGAGCAACAACAGCTTCACAGTTTCCACAGCAACATCTGAGTCTTTATCGAGAATCATACAGACAATCCGTTCCTGAGAAGCAAACATTCAGAATATAAAGATCAAGAGCAAAACTGTAGCACCAGTTCTTCTCCTCAAATATATATATATATATATACACACACACACAGTATATTAATTTATGAATCTGCATATCAAGCTACTATGAACTAAAATCACATTAAAATAATACAAATTAAATTCTGGAGCAGGCAGATGTATTGCCTCTCTTTCTTCAGCTACAAAAGACAACCAAATCACTGTTAAACACTGCATCTCACCTTGAAGCGGCTGGTGAAGAGCTCTAAACAGCCAATGAAATCTTTCTCTGCATACAATTTCTGCAAAGTCAACACACTCTTCAGACGTACCAGAGCTTGCTAAAGTGCACGCACACACACACACACACACACACACACACACACACACACACACACACACACACACGCGCGCGCACACACAAAATTAACAATATAAATATTATTGTATATTTATTGCATTTTATTTTTACATTTTATTTATAAAACTTCTAACCTTATCATGCAGCATCCAGCCCACATATTTGAGGTGCTCATCATTGAGGAAGCAGGCAGGGTTTTCTCTTAACCACACCCCCATCTCCTCCATGCAAATGGCCCTGATTTCTGGAACTCTGTCGCGGTACCGATGAACAAAAACACCCTTAAAGGTCCCATTTATGAGAGAGCGCAGGTCCTCCTGATGCTCTGACACCTTCATAACAAGCACATGCTTTTACTCATTCTTTATTCATATTTTTTTTACATTTCAGAATTAAAGTAAACTAACACAATTTGAACCCCAAGTACTACACCCAACATAAAAAAAATGATAAATTATATTGTATTTTAGCATCTTCAAATGTGCTTTTGGAATTGTATCAAGCAGCTTCTCAAGGCATCACCCTGCAATGTGTTATAAACAGTACTGATACAATAACAATACTAATAATAGTCATCTATTCTGGACTCTTCTTGCCTTCTTTAGTTCAAGTCATCCATTTCAAAAACATAAGCTTTACTTTTATAATAACTTAAAATGTGCCAACTTTTCTTTATTTATTTGTAAATGCATTCATAAAACGTCATACTTGTATTCATACTACAATATTAATGGTTACAAGTGTGTTTGTATGTGTGTGTAACCTCTTTTAAAGAGGTCTCTAGTTCCTCCTCTCGTCCGATGGCTCTGTGTTCAGCCTGTTTGCTCTTCTCCATGTCACAACGCCTCTTGGTCATCACTGCTTGAGCGTTCACTTCTGCAGCCACTACCACTATCGCTGACATCAGCCGCATGGCTACACACATGTGCACGCACGCACGCACACACACACACACACACACACACACACACACACACACACACACACACACACACACACACACACACAAAGACATACATTCACACACCATTGGCCGGACAGTTACTACAGTAACATGTGCTGATGAATTCAAACTCACCAATGAGAGTACTGGTGTGTCTGAACGCACGGACCTGAGAGTCGGCCAGACCCGTGAGCAGCGCAATGAGCGATGAGAAGAGATAATCATCATACAACAGGCTGTTCCGACAGCTACGAACAAGCAGAGACATGAACTCACACAAACCCTCACGAAAGTGACGCCAGTTAGAACCCACTGACACCAGCGGATAGCTGACAGAGTCCTGCACAGACAGAGACACAGAGATACAGGCAGAATGAGAGAATTTAAATGAAAAACAATGTAAAGACACATATTTGCAAGATTCAATAATTAAATGAATGTACATTGTACATTTACAATGTTATTTCTCTTACCTCGTTAAATTCTTTAGTCAGGTGACCAATTATATCAGCATTCTGCATGGTGTTAAACATCTCTCTGGTTACTACTCCTACAAACAAAAACACAATGTTTTGAAACACCCTTATATAAGTTACACTGTGTATGCTCATCTCTGACGTCACCTTTACAGCCGCTGCACTGTATAACAAAGTTGATGAGCTCCAGAAGTCCCGCCTCTTTGTCTCTTCTGTACTCATCCAGCCAATCATCTAGTACCGTCTAGCAGAAACAGCCAATCAGAGGACTGTCAATACACACTGGGCTCTGATCCTCATGTGTCTGTCTTACCTGCAGTGCACTGCGGCCGGACCTCACAGCCTCATAAAGATCACCTGCGGTGGCGTGGACATCTGTCTGAACGTCACGCCGCCTGAGACGTCGAGTGTTTCCTGCTGTCTGCGGCTCACTGGGACTTCTGACCGGCTGATAAACCTTTTTAGGAGACTTCAGAGAGACAGACAATTAAAACACACATATCATCACCTTTTATACACATTTATATCATCATCTGTGTGTGTGTTTGTACACACTATGGTTCTCAGTGAGGAGATCAGTTTTCTTTTGGAGGTTTTCAGCTGGAACTCAAAGTCACTTCCAGAAAGAGAGAGGTTGTCCTCAGAGCTGCATCACACACACACACACACACACACACACACACACACACACACACACACACACACACACACACACACACACGTCATCATCATGACATCATGACATCATCTGGTTATGCGTACATTTACTTTGTTTACCTGTAGGACTCCAACACATCCATGTGCTCCATCAGTCTACAAAAACACAAACACATCATTCATTGTTCATACAGAAGTCCTGCGGGATATTTGCTAAATTTTTTGCCGTTATTGGATTGTATATACTTATTAATATTTCATGTATCAGCTTATACATCTTAAACCTGATCTCAAAACGAAGTTAAAATCACCACAAAAACAGCCAATAATCGTGAGAAAGTGTCATTTTAAACTGACGCGCATGTTAATGAGAAAAAAACTGCTTTAATTTCTCAAAATACAGTGAATAATAAATACTCGGACAATATTAACAAAAGTTCTGTCACTTGACGTGTCAATAAGCAAAAGGATATTCGTAAGTTAGCTATTGATTTCTGAGAGGAAACATCAACACTGAATAAAGTCTTAACTTACCTCAGTGATCGTCTCGCGCTGAACCAGTTAATAAACAGTTGTTCTTATTGATCTTTAACTGATAAATCTGTAAAGATTAGTTCTTGATAAACTTGTCTAATTTACTTTTTCATCACTAACTAGTAACTGATGAACCTGTTTAGTCAGTCACCGTGATAAAACGCCATCACTCGGTCTTGGCTGTCGATTGGTCGAAAGTGAAGGTGTCTGGACAGTGATTGGATCTCACCGTGAACGGAGAGAAAACTAATTGGATGATTTCTGGATCGTCATACGCTTAGCAACCACTTGATTGTCACTCTAAATTTATGAACTTGACTCAAAAAAGCTCTGTAAATCGTTTATATAAGCAAATAATGGCATAAAATATAATACAATATAATATAATATAAATAAAACCACGGTTAATTTTCCTAAGCGCCTCCAGAGTTTTATCACAAGTTTTACGCATGCGCAGTTTAACATTATTTTATCACACGCAAAGACGCATGTACACAGACAGCCTACATAGCCACACACATAACATATAAAAAGTTAATAGATATAATAATTCAAAACATTTAAAATAAATAATACTCTATTTTCCAAAAAAAAGAATATATAACACCATTATCTTTACCTAATATACGCGAATAATTCAGATATACCTTTATTACTTCATAATGACTTAAGTAAACCCATTAGTGACACTAAAGTTCAAGGTTTGTTTGATTCTTTATGAACAGTTTGATAGTTGGCAAAACCTCTGACATATAGAAGTGCAAAATCATCATTACAAGTTCCATAAATGTCAATAGGATAGCTTTATCTTAATAACATGACACGTTTTACACACGTTTTCACAAAATAAGTTACTGATAGTTGAATTTTTCCCCCAATAGTCAATTAAATTAGTCAAATGTAAAACCCCCCAAAAACAAATTCTGATTCAGTTGAACCCCATTGACTTCCATTGTATGAACCCAAAACCACTGCGACATCAAAATATGTTGTTTTGTGTTCAACTGAAGATTTAAATACAGGTTTACAACCACACGAGGAGGAATAAATGATAACAGAATTGGTATTTTTGCTTGAACTATCTCTTTAAATGCGTTATGTGCAATATGTGAGTTACGAGTTGGAAGAAATTTTAGAAAGTCCAGTCTGTCCTGCTGTACAGGACGATTTACAAACATTTCATCAATATATCAGAAAGACGTGTTTAAGCGCTGTATAGTGTTGTAACTGTATCGTTTATCATGTGGATGAAGGGTTAACGTTACGTAATATTCACATTGCGAACTATAGATTAACGCGAGCACGTATGGGCGTGTCTGACACGTGTAGACTTTTTGTGCGCGCGCGCATATATAAGGTTGAGGCTCGAGATCGCATCCCAAAAACTTTTGTCTGCAGAACCGCAGCAATGTTTATGTTGATTTTTATTGTGCTTTTACTGATCGCTTATTTTATTGGTCACAGGATATTTGTACGCAGAAGGACATTTAATGGCACAGCTAAACTCTACGGGAAAACAGTCATCGTTACGGGTGAGTTTTACATTATCCGTCATGTACGTGTTAGCTTGTATCTACGTTTACTAATATCAATGTAGTATAGTTGTTACATTAGCCCATGTATACGTGTTTAGGTTTAACAGTAGACCTTGAGTAACGTTACACAACTATAGTTTACGACATTTTCCCACTTGTGTTACTTGAACATGTAGTTAATTTAGGGATGCACCGATACCATTTTTTTAAAGACCGATTACGAGTACCGATAGATCTCTTTATCTGTTTTTTTATTTATTTTTTGGTGAGGTGGCAATTTTCCAAGCACAACACAGTGAGACTAATAAAAATGAAAAACACAAATGTGTTTTATTTTACAGGTGGCAACACTGGCATTGGAAAGGCGACAGCGGCGGCGATTGCCATGAGAGGAGCGAGAGTGATTCTGGCCTGTCGCAGTAAACAGAGAGGAGAAGCAGCAGTACAAGAACTCATACAGGTGAGAAAAACATCTGTATCTAGCAGTTGTCACACATTTGAACCTTTCACTTGAATTATTAGATGTTGTCATGTGCAGTTTTTCTCCATCTAAAACAACCTTTAGGTTAAAATCAGCCCAGTTGAACCTCTGATGCATAGTTTGCATTTTCACCTGAATAAGTTTGCCCTACACACCACATACATTGATAAAAATGGTCTCGTTTTAAATGAGATAAGTAATCAGTGATTCGACAATTTATCTGTTTAGTGCTATCAAATGACCTGCCTCAACATAAATAGTTGTAATTTTTTGGTGTGTTTTACTAATTTCTTAATTTCTATTATATGCTAGAATTTAGTAAAAATTTTTTTAGTAAAAATTCTTATTAATCTACATGCAGAAGGTTCAATTAAACCTTGAATGTTATCAATTCTATCACAAGTTGTATGTACAAAAAATGTGTGATGTTTTGAACATAAATGTTTCAGTTCAATATTGACTAAATTACTCAAAATATTGTGATACTGTAATCATAATCGAAACTCATTAGACCGAAATCATAAGCTGATAATACCAGTACACCTGTAGTCATATCTGTTGAATAAACATACATTGTCCTCACAGGAAACAGGAAATGACGGCATCATCTTCATGCAACTTGATCTCGCCAGTCAGAAATCGATCCGAACTTTCTCTGAAAACTTCCTGAAGTCTGAGTCCAGACTGGATCTTCTCATCAATAATGCAGGTATGAAGCGTTACAGTGAACATAACATTAAACCTCATTAGTTCTCGTCATTCATAAGTTATGTTTGCAAAAGGTTAGTCTGTAATGATTAACCTATAGCTAATACTTCAGAAAACACCTTTAAAACACACACACAGAGCAGACTGTGGGTCGCCATTATGTTCAATGATATGATATATTTTAAAAAGCTTTTTTGTAATGTCAACATCTGAGAGAATGCACGTGAATTACCTTCATCAATATTTATACTTGGTCTCGTTCAGCTTTGGCTTCTCCTGGACGCACTGAAGATGGACTTGGCATGATCCTCGGTGTCAATCACATCGGTCCCTTCCTGTTGACTAATCTTCTTCTGGATCGTCTCAAGGAATGTGCACCGAGTCGAGTGGTGAACGTGTCGTCTTGTGGTCATGATCTGGGCACCATTGACTTTGACTGCATCACAACACACAAGAGACTGTCTCTGGGCTCATCTGATAGAGATTTATTCAAGGCATATACCCACAGTAAGCTCTGTAACGTTCTCTTTACTCATGAACTGGCCAAGAGACTGGAGGAAACCAACGTGACCTGCTACAGTCTACATCCAGGTGAGCAAAGCTTTCATTCATACAGTTTCTTATAGAAAGAGACAGTTTCTAACCTTCTAACCATTTGTTTTGTGTGTCTGATGTGTTTCAGGGTCAGTAAGATCAGAACTGGGTCGTGATATCAATGAATGGCACACGCGCATCATCAAGGCCCTTATCAGTAAGCTGTGGGCCACAGACCCGGTGTCTGGAGCTCAGACGACGCTGTATTGTGCTCTGCAGGACGACATCGAACATCTGAGCGGACGATATTTCTCTGACTGTCAGCTCGTTCAGGTCAAATCCGAAGCCAGAGACGACGGTATCAGCAAAAAACTGTGGGAAATCAGCGAGAAATTCTGTGGCATGGCCTGAACAACCACAAAGCTTATTACAAATATTGTATCCTATTTTTATTACTCTACATAACCTGAGCATGTTCTTTGTACTGCATTTGTTTAAAATAAATAATAAAGTCATGTGTAAACGTATTGATTTGCCAAGCGCTTCCTATTCTTTTGTCTTCCTTGGAAAAAAGCTCTTTTGAGACGAGCAAGATCTAGAGAACAAGATGAGCTTGTGTAACAAAAACCCACAGCATTCTTATCAGACTCAGGACTTTAATTTGCTTTTAACTGGCAAGAATTTAGGTTGAACAGTCTTTATGACAGCTAAAATATTCATGAAAAATATTTTTTTTTTGGCCGATCAGCATGAGTTTATGGTTAATCTTCAGTCTCCTCTATAATCTGCTGGAGCTGGTCATTGACATTCTTCAGCTGTTGTTCTGTTCCCATGAGGCTTCTGGCTTCAAGCAACATGGCAGGCAGACATGACGGGCCAAACTGTCGGACAGACAGAAATAAATGAATGAAATAGAGAACGCTACAGGGTTTTAATGAGAAACTTTACAACACCAAACTGAACTCACCGTTTCCTCCTCATCTGGATGATCGGTGCGGTGGTTCAGGTATCTCCTGTTGAGCTCCTGCAGGTTGTTGAGGAAAGAGGTTCCTTCTTTCAGAGCTTTGAGTCTCTGTTCTAACTCATCGTGTTCTTTCTGAAGTGATGTCAGCTTCGCCTTTCCTCTGTGAAAACAAACATTCAATAATGACATCTGACAGTCCTGTTCTCATTCATTCGTTCATTTTTCTATCCTTTCCCTGACTCGTACAATGAAATGGGCTGTTTCTGTTATAGTGATGTTTACGTGCATTGTCACTCTTACTTGATGAAGTCATTGTTGGCTTCTAAAAGTCTGCTTCTCTTCTGGTTGATGGCACTATTGAGCTAAGAGAAGAAAACACCTTCAAAATAAAAGTGCTATTTAAATCATAAACTGACCACATAACAGAGAATCACCTTGGCGTTTTCTCTCTTTAGATTCTTGAGTTCTCTTGATTCTGTGATCTATAAATAAATAAAGAATAAACATTTGTGATTATTATTATTCTGACATCACTACAAGATGTGTTAAAATCATCTCACTATCTCTGAGAGCTGCTCTTCAACTGAGCGACTGAATGCGTCAATATTGCGTTTCACACCGTCAGAGTTCACCGTCTGCCTGCAGAGAAATCACATACCGCACTTCATTAAACATCATAAAACAGTGTTGGCTTGTTGAAATAACAATATAAACATACTTATACTGGCTGACAAACTCCTGAAATGCATTGAGCACCACATCCAGGTCAGACGGACTTCTTAAATCTCTCGCTCTTTTAGAAGGGCCTGCTCTCTCTAGACACACAAAAAGATATTTTATACACACTTGCTCTTAAGAGGTGTGAGTGAAATTAAAGCTAATTCATCTGTTCATAAACTGTTACGAGATCTGCGCTGATGACAAAAAGCGCTAGTCGCTAAAAAAACAAAACATTTGATTGAAGTTTACAGATTCAATACCTGAGGACTCCGATGATGATTTTCTTTTGTGTTTTTGTCCACTCTGCCGTCGGCTGGATGATGACCGTCTTCTCTTAGGTTTCTCCTTGCTTGGATGCTGTAATAGAATTGACATTACAGGTGAAAGACAGGATGACACAAGTACCTGCATTTCTGCCCTCTAAACATCCAAGCTGATAAAGTGAGACGTACAAAGCTCTCATCCTCATCTGTTAGCTCTTCTGAGGATGATGATGACCTCTGCTGTCTCTGTTTTTCTCCTGGAGTCAAAGATGTGCCTTTTGCTGACCTCTGACCTTTCTGAAATGATTAAAAAACAAAGCAAATAAATGTCTTTGCATTCAGACACACAATAGCACTATCACTCATTGTCTTTGATATATGAATGTTAGTAGCAGTCACACCTGGGAGGTGGTAGTCAGTGATGCTCTTTTCTTGCCTGCATCCTCTCTGTGCTCTGATATGGTTGGCAACGCACCATCTTTACCTTTTCTGCTGGGACGTAATGAATAATAAAGACAAATTCATAGCATCAACACCAATGAAACCCATCTCAGAGAACCCCTTCACTGTACCTTACTGTGGACACTGCTGCTTGTTTTGGTTCCTGGTTCTCTTTGGATGCTGTGATCTTCTCCAATGCCTTTGAACCACTTTTGGATTTATTTGTGGTCTGAGTCTTCCCAGCGGCTCGCTGTTGGCCTGATCTTTGGTTTTGTTCATCTCTAGGACTGAGATCTTCCTCCAGAGCAGTGCTGTGAAGCGGGTTACCTTCAAACAACAATAAACCACACAACTCACTCTTTGTGGGATTTCTAACACTGTAACTCCCTTCATTTAACTATTCATAATATGATTTTTATCCAAAGTGACTTACAGCATACTTCACGCGGTGATACTTTACAAAAACAGACTTTTAGTTATCAGTGGTCTGTGCACATGTGATGGGTATAAAGTTTAAATACCATGTGAAGAATATTGCTCTTCCTGAAAGAAACTGGCTTTCTCTATGGATGAAATGTCCAGCGCCTGAGGAGACTCCACAACACCATCACTTTTGGCCTTCACACTCTAAAACAGAAACATATAATATTATACACTACCATCCAAAAGTTATGAGTCACTGATTTATTCTTTATTATTCTGTGACAAATAATAAAGAATAAATAACTTTTGTATGGTAGTTTTATCAGACATTTTATCAAGCAGCGTCCTGAGCTAATGTTTTCCAAGTCACCCATTTCAAAAACATTTTTATCAAATAAAATTGTATTGTTTAAATGAAAGACCCTAATATTTTGCCAAAATGATATTTTTGATTTTAAACATTTAGCACCTTCACAAGATCTTGAGAAACATCTGTCAGGTGACTCTAAACACAGAACTGTATTGTGTTTATTACTTTATATCGTGTAATATCGTAATATAACTCATGCATAACGTTACACACATATTATCAAATTAAATAAATATCCACACACACATGATGTAATTTGATCACATTTTGATCAAGTGGTCAATTGTTTACCACCAATAAATTTTTGTTTAACACTAATTTTTTTTACCCAATAAAACTATCACTAGAACACTAACCTTTAGCTTCTGCTGAACAGCTTTCAGGGTTTTTGTCATCCGATTCATCCTGCTATGAGCTAAATACACACAAACATTAAAAAAACGTATCTAACGTTACGTGAGGAAAAACAACAAGCTTCACTGTCAATAAAGAGTTTTTACCGCGAAGGTTTGAATTTCCGTATCATACCATCTCAGAAAAGGGGGATATCGAGTAACTTTACGTCTCACATTGTGCTTAGGTAGACCGGTAAATGATATTTTACGGATTGGTTTAATATCTACTACACAAAAGTTAGATTTAACACTTTGATATAACTTTTGAAAGTACTAGTTTTGCACCCCTCCACCTTCAGCTCAAGTGGTATGTTCTGTCTCTGTTATGTGGGAAGAAGCGACTCACTCTGAGCTCATTACTGCTCTCTGCAGTGTCAGTGGTATAAAACACGCTAAACTTTATTTATCTACAACAATATTAATTTCTGTAATACATTTTTTTATTCTAACATATTTATGTTCGCGTTGTGTATTATTTGGCTCTGGTGTGTAATAATACTACTACAGTTGTTTACTGTCAATACTCGTTCTGTTTACAGTGTCATTAAAACATTAACGTTTGTGTAAATTTAAGAACAAAATGTACACTACTAACAATTTTTTTATAAATAATATAATATGATATATTATAAAATATATAATTAAATAAATGTATTAAAGACACTCGACCTCCTGCAGTCGCACTTTAGAGTTGAAACACTAGAAAATCTCAAGATATTCTTTTTCTCTATATATTTAAAGATATATTTATTTTATTTTGTTACTATTCATGTTTTTATGTATTTGCACTTACAAAGTCTTTAAAGTTATGTAAAATATATATTAATAATAATAATAATAAAGATGAAAACATATTTTGTGACAACTTCCGGTCTGTCACTAGAGTGGCAACACTAGAAAACTAAAGAGGTTGTGAGTCGGTACCGCCTCACTGACCCAAATCAACCCAACAGAGCCCGACACTCTCCCCTTGAGCACAAACACAAGGTAAATAAATCTGTAAAATCATCGATACCTACTGCTCAAATATAAACAATTACAAATATAACGAGTTTTATCGGAAGGCAAGCACGTGAACTTCAGCTGTCACTGGATTAGCATTAGCACTAGGTAGGGTGTGTTTTTGGATGTTGAACAAGTGACAAAATCACATTTCAGGACTCAAAGCTAATGACAGGTCGTTTATAGATGATTAATGTGTACATACGTGATGTTTGATTAGAAATACATAGTTTGTGGGGCATTTTTTCAAAATGAGACACGATTCCGTATTTATTTTATATGGAAAACTAATGTTTTGTATACTTTTTTATATAGGAGGTTGTTGAGTTTTGTCATGTATCTTCATATATTACTGCCAGTGGTGTTTGTGTGTTCTTCTTTTTTAAAGCATTAGCAGAAGTTTGTTAGCTGTGTTATTAATATAACGTAGATAAAAGTTAATATGACATCATATCATAAACATGATCTTGTATGTAGAGCACGTGTTCTTTGTGTGATTTCAGAGAGATCTGGCTTGACATATGCTGTGTATATACTGAAGTTTGATCAAAGACATTTCACAGCATTTCTCTCTTCTGCACATGTAACATGTAAGTTATGTTTAAGTTAAAGTGCTGTGTTAACCTTGACATTAACTCATATGTAAATGTTTCATGCGCTGTGACTTTAGAACAGACTTTCAGTTAGCTGTTAGGTCAACATCAATGGTGTTTAGATATGTGAGCTAATATACGAGGTTAAAGAGTTAGTTCAGATTTATTCATTTGTCGTGTTAATGTCGTAATAAAGTTGAATCTCAGCACAACATGTGACCTCCAAAGGTTCCCATAGGGTTCTTCCTGAGCGCCACATGTGCCGTTTTATTTTTGGAGAAGTCTTGCACATGGGTCACAGTTACGCTAGCTCTCTCTACTACGAGATGTTTCTTCTGTGTAGACTATAGTAATAGTGTCATCCCAAAACGTCTGTGCACACTTGTTGCACACTTCTAGGTTAAGTTGCCATCTGAAGATAAGGTAATGTTAGGTTTTTATGGTTCAGCTGGTAACATTGATCTAGAAAAGCCTTGCTGCCAACTGGGATGTTTGATCTTTGGTTAGGTAACAGGTCTAATCTCAGCGGTTAATGGTTTCAAAAGATTACACTTCTGCCTGAAATCTCAATGCAGTCGCCAATAAAACATGTTGGGGTTTGACGTTTAGCTTATGGTGCAGATTTGTTTGACGTGTGTCTCTCTCTTTCACACACACACACAGGTTGTAATGATGTTGGTGAAAGACATAATTTCCAGTTCTGCTAACCGATCGGATGCTTAAATTCTTATGGGGGTGATGACCACTATGGACCCAGATTCGGCCCGGCAACCGCAGGAGTTAAGTGGGCATGCCCTAGTAGGGGCGGGGCCCGGGCCTCGTGGAAAGCACTACGTGTGTGGCTCGTTCGCCGCCTTCACCAACATCATCGTGACTTTCCCCATTCAGAAAGTTCTGTTCCGCCAGCAGCTGCACGGAGTTCGTGTGACCGAAGCCGTCCGTCAGCTCCAGAGGGAGGGGCTTAGAAACCTCTACCGTGGGCTCCTGCCTCCCTTACTCCAGAAAACCACCACCGTAGCCATCATGTTCGGCCTGTACGAGGATTTTTCCCGGTTGCTCTTGCGTCACGCCCGCAGGAGCGGCGCGCCCGAGCTCGTCACCCGGAGCGTCGCCGCGGCGCTGGCTGGCACGGCCGAAGCCGCCCTCACGCCTTTCGAGCGAGTCCAAACGCTGCTTCAGGATCACCGGCATAACGGGCGTTTCCACAACACCGCGCACACTTTCCGGACACTTCTACGAGATTACGGAGTGAGGGAGTGCTACCGCGGGCTGGTCCCGGTTCTGTTGCGCAACGGGCCCAGTAACATTCTCTTCTTCGGGCTCCGTGGGCCCATCAAGCAACGGCTGCCCGAGGTTCGCACCCGAGCCGGTCACATGGCCAATGACTTTGTGTGTGGCGGCCTGCTGGGGGCGGCTCTGGGCATCATGTTCTATCCTCTGAACGTGGTGAAATCTCGTGCCCAGGCGCAGGTGGGGGGCGAGTTTGTGCCCTGCGGTCGGGTGCTGATGACCGTGTGGCGGGAGAGAGGAGGCAGCATCGTTCTGCTGTTCCGTGGGGCGACGCTGAACTACCACCGATCTCTGCTGTCGTGGGGCATCATCAATGCCACCTACGAGCTTTTCCTGAAAGTTTTCTGACAACACATTTCATCTGCCGATGCCTAAAATTTATATAAAGTTCAATCATATTACTTGGCTACTATAAGTGTTGTGAAATGTAATTGTAGTAGTTTTTTGTATCACTTTCTATGGGGAGTTTGGGAATAAAGCACAGTGTTGCACTACTGAAGAGCGTTTCTATTAGAAACATTATGAGTGTTCAATTCAGTTCAACGATGACACAAATCTCTGGACTGAAACACAGCGAGTCATATGATGACGAAACGCAATGATGGCATTAGTGGACCACATGATGAGAGATGTGTGTACGAGTCCATGTTACTGTTTTTGCAAATCAAAAAGAGAAATTCATGAAATGCTGTTAAGTGTCTTGTGATAAGTGTGACATTTTCACATAATTGTGGGTGAAAAGTAAACAAGTGATTCCTTACATCGCTTCATCATTGAACCACGTCAACATGAAATGAAAAGTTACTCTGTTTCTAATGCACAGTTATGGAATAATACAGCAGTTCATGTTTGTATCTTTTCTTTTATATTGACCGAATTGCTGATTCTTTTCAGTATTTACAGATGTCAGGAACTACAGTACAAACATCATATCTATGAGTAAAATAAATGTAGTTAGCCAAACATGGCATTTTTGTTTTCTGTTCAGGCACCACAATGAAGTCAGATCAAATTGTATTTTTCTTATTTTGTGTATTTATATAAAACATCATTTGTGTGTGTGTGTGTGTGTGTGTGTGTGTGTGTTTTGGAAACATGCAGGCCTTCTAAGATTAAAGTTTGATGGAGGCCATAGAAGAGAGTATATGACATCGACACACTTTGTTTATTTGAAAAACAGTAATGTAAAGCAAGAACCATTTAGTAATGCTTCATTCTATATAAATACATCCATGCAACAGTTTTAGGATTCATTTGGGACACATTATCAAACACCAGTGAAGTGCTGACATACGTATATGGTTTTAATCTGAAGCTATATGGGGTGAAATCGCTGCTCTGTGCACAAGAGGATGAAAATGTCCAGAGATTTTGCCCCGTGTTGCTAAATACCACACGTCACATTAAATATTTGCCCTCTGACGGTGCAGAATAACTGCGCTTCTGTCTGAACTCTGAACTTGAAGCTTTCAGTTATGATTTCATGAAAATGAATCATGTTTTGGTCTTTGTGTAGTGAAGCTACGTTTCTATACCGTGTAGGTCTTTGCTTCAAGTGGAATCACTTAACTATAAAACACAAAAGATATAATTCAAAAAAATGTTGATAACCAAACACTGAACCCAATTGACTTTGTTTTGATTTCTCAAAATATCTATGGGGTTGAATAAATGTAAATAGCAATTTTAATCTGTGGGTAACGTTGATATTTGGGGACCTTTTTCATGCCTCAAAGCTCACGGACAATTTGACAAATTATTTTCAAGAGAAAAGCCATCAGAAAAACTAGAGATTAAAATCGAGTCACTCGCACAGATTACAGTGAGCGTGCCAGTAAACAATCCCATCATTCCCTCTGTCTGAACTGTCGAGTTAAATCTCAGACATAATCTGTAATCTCCTCCTGCACATTCACTCCGACTGATGATTTAGTTTAATGTGTCAAAATCAATCAGTTTGTTAGACAAAAACATGCCGATTTACTGGGTTGTTTTTTTTATTTGCACACCAAAGTTGTTTTTGCGAATGCAAAACGTTTGTTTTTGGGTGAAGCGTTCACATGAGATCTAGCCGTCAAAGCTTCTGAATGCAGTCAACCGGACAGATGCTACACAACACAGAAGTGTCATTCAAAATCAAACTTTTATTATCATGAACACAGTAGAAGAAATGCAAAACATCCTGTTAGTTATATTTCTCATGTCATCCACAGAGCTGTTTGCCTTCATATTCACAGATTCAAACCTCATCTGTGCACTTTGAAATGCATTCGTCTCAACACACAAACTCCATAACAGGCTGTTTGTTTTATTAGCTACAGTTGCTTTTACAGTTCGTTTAATATCATTCTGAGAGCCTCTATAGAATGAAGTTTTCATATAGAAATATGTTTGTTCAATATGAAAATTGTTCCCGTTTGAAAGTCGAGTCTGTGGTGTGCTACTAAATAACTGTGCAGCGTTCTACTGATCTCGATACAAACTAGCTTTGTGTCATCTGACGGGCTACATAAGTGTGTGTGTGTGCGGGGGGTTAATATGGGCGATACTGCAGCCATCTGGAAGCACGTCTCTAATTTCAAGTAACACATTTAGAAGTGAACGGTGATGACGTCATAATCCATCCACTGACCTCAAGTTGCTCCTGTGATACTAGTGATGCAATCTTTCATACACTGAGCGGAAGCTAACGTTTAAAACCTGATCTAGGAACAGCCTTGACAGTTATGCCATAAACGACAAATACTGATCTGAGATCAGGCGGCTACGTTTACATGGATTCTTACTTTAATATGGCTAAAGTTAAGACAAAAACTGTATTCTTACATTATGTAAGAACAATTCTGGGTAAAATGTGAACAAAACCTAAACATTTTCTTGGTTTATTGAATCAACGTTTGATTTGAAGCAATCCAACATAGGTTGATTTAAACTCATTTTCTCCATACACATTTGTTCATATTCTACCCAGCATTTTTAAAATTTAGGCTAAAAACTCGGAATTTGTGTGTTACTTTGGCTGTAATGTGAAGCAATAAAAAAGGGGGCGCTCTTCAGCTGCAGATATTTTCATTCGGCTATAAACAGTTGAACTTTAACTTGCTCAGCAAGATTCTCAAACTGTTGATCGACCCTAGCCACAGTCCACCTGACAAACCCAAAAAGAAGCCGGTTTATGCTAATGCACACAATAATGCCCTTCAGTCACACTGAGAAGACAAGTTGTGTTGCGCTACAAATCACCTTCAGATAAATTCAGAACACTACATGAAATCGAGCTTGCATCGCGTCTGCATTCGCACACCTGCACCGAGCGTATTTCAGAGCATTTATAGTACACTACACTTGGTGCCGTACACCAATAACAGGGAAGGAAGGAACAAAAACAAACCAAATTGAAATAAACGGAAGGCAAATTCTGTTGAATATAAATATATGCTGCATTTTTTTACGATGTCATTGAACAATTTCACGAAGGTCGTCCGAGATAAAATATAAGGCCTAGGTTTGTCAGGGAAGTCTTCTAAAATAAAAATATAAGTGACCCACACCAATAAAATAAATTCATCATGTATAAAATGTAAGAAAGTATGATATGTGGAAAATTTCTGATACAAATCGTGACACTTGCATAGTCAAAAAAACAAAAGACAAGTCAGAAATAGCGTGAATACCGTCGGGATGGGGTGCTACGTGGTGACGACGCTGCTGTGTAAACACGCCCCAATTGTGCTGTTACGTCTTTGGACCACACCCACCTCTGTGGTTAACAGTCTGCTGATAGGCCAATATAAAAACTAACATTAAGAACCCAACGTGACACACCGACGTACAAAAATCCCAAACAGTCACATTTCTATTGCCATCTGCTCTCATCCTACAGTCCAACACAGATCGCAGACAAAAAAAACAAACCCTTTGGATAGTTGTGTGAGATGTTGCTGCATATGGATTCAGGGTATTTAGTGTTGTCAGGGGGTCACTTTCTTCATTCAATCGGTACAGAGCAGAACTAAACTAAACATAAAAACGCTTCATAACACTGTTAATATCAGGTTTCTGTAGTTATTAGAGCAAGAGGTAGGGATATCACATAACCCAAAAAACACAAAATGCAGGTTAGAATAGGAACCACGGTGCGCATAAACACGTATGTAAAAAATAAATACATACATACTACAGACTGTACATACATCGGGACTGAAAGAACTGTTAGAAAATACGTTCGAATGCATAATTCCAGTACGCTTATATGTGGACTTGGCAAGACAAACAGGTTAACATAGAACACGTCTCTCGTGTTAGTTCCTTGAATGTGTGCGTTTGCTCACGGCACTTACGATTAATCTTGTGTGCCAGCACACAATCGGTTTTTAGATGCCTGACGGGCATCGCTGCAATTCTCTGCGGTCCAGTTTCACCCTTCGAGGAAGATTAAAAGTTCAGAGGTACGTTTCCGTTATCTATGTCTGGCGTCCGTGTCCTAAACAGCTGCGTGAGCGAGAAGACGGTAGAGATGAGAACCGTGCACTGCTTGGCCAACAGTCTGACACCTTCGCCCTCTCTCGCTGTTTGTACGGCGGACACGAACTCCTTGTACAGGTCCACGATCTCCTCAAGCTTCCCCAAGGCTTCGTCCGCATCAATATCGCCGTGACAACCTCCGCAGTCCGAGCAGGGTACTCGCATGCAGGTGGAGGCTAGTTGCACCAGCGCTCCGAAGCTGTTACCGAGCGACAGAAGAGCGTCGTCAGGTGCCCAGCCCACCCTCGTGGCCTTCTGGCATCCCGACGCCAACCTCCGTGCCTCGGCCTGAACCAGGCATCTCTCGGTCTCGGAAATTGTCTGCCCGATCACACCGTTGCCATTTTCACACTGTCCCTTGCGAGTGGGAGGGTGCACGGATGATGGTCCTCTCTTCAACACTAAAAGCAGTTCATCGATGTCTCGCTGCAGAGAAGCGTATCCCTCTTTGAGCCCCGCACCCTTCTGGCCGTTCACATAGCGATGGCCCTGTAAGAAGCGGAAGGGATTGTCTATAGATCTGTGGTCCAGAGACAGAGGATCCAGAGGTCTGGGTGGGATAAGGAGTGGACTGAGCTCGGAGGACATGGAGAGGGGACGGGGTGAGTCTCTGAGGAGGGACAGGACGTTTGGAGACGGGGCAGCAAGAGTGGACGGTGGATCCGGTGTGGGTTGGGGCGGTTTACTGATCTGATTCCGACGGGAGAACTCGTACACGGTCAGATTGTCATCAAAGCCACAGTTATCCTCCGCATGTCCGCTGAAACAGTTGGCGTACACCGTATGACAGCCGCACGCGTCCCGATGAGAAGGACTTGAAGACAGCGAGGAAGCGTTGTCCAGTATCATAACTGCAGGGTTTTCTTTCTGTGACTGAGGCTGTTCAGACTTACACGTCCCAAAATGCTTGGTCAACTCTTCCACGGACAATTTCGGTCTCAGGTCAGAATGGCTGGATGATGCTGGTGCTGTGTCTTTAACAGGAATCGGGGTGGCCTCGTCCGGTCCATCTTTGAGCTTCACAATGACGACTTCAGCATCTTTCTCCTTCCAGTTGATGAGAGACGGCACTGAAGTGGCTTTTGGAGAAACTTCATGATTCACATCTGTTGAATCAGTGCCGTTGACTCCCGTTGATGAAATCGTGTTGCTGAGTGCTACTGTCCCCAAGATCTCTTGGGAACGGGTGAGGTACCACGGCATATCCTGAATTCTCCCACGCAAGGCCGTGGCTGACAGACGCCCGGATGAACCCGTTCTGTTGGGGAAGTTAGTCCCAGTTTGGTTTGGATCTTCAGGAATGATACTGACAGACTGAACAGAAGGAGAAGGTAAGGGAGAAGGGCTTGGTGTGTTTGAAGCACTTGATGCTTTCACCGATGAGCTTTCAGTCTTGACTTCAGATCTCAGGTTCTCGTGACTTTGAGAAACACCTTTACTCAGTGTAGCAGGTGGAGAGGTACCGTTTCTCTCAGACCAGGGGTGTAGGGAGAGACCGTTGGGGGGACCATTTTTCTTAGCTTCAGGTTTTTGTGATGGGGCGTTAACAGAAGCCAGTGTTGACTGTAAAATAATGGGTTTGGGAGGTATTGGAGGTTTTGTGTTCAGTTGAGGTTTTCTGCTTTCAGCTGTCATGTTTCCTGTGGTCGTTTTTGGCTCGTTTTGAATTGGCTCTGTGTCTTGTGAATCAAGTCCTTGCACATGATTTGGAGTCTCCAAACATGCCGAGGCATGATCAGATATTCCACTTTGAGGTTTGGGTCCATTTTGAAGAGTGTCTGGGTTCTGGGGAGGAAGGGTAGCTCGGCGCTCCGCTGTGATTCGGGAAGACGTCATCACTGGTCCAGGTCCAGTGACTGGTTTAAACTCCATAGTGTCTGGCTCCATCTCCAGAAGCTGAGATGATAGATGAGCTGTTCGGCCAGGGATGTCACCATTACAGTGCTGGGCTTTCTGACCCGAGGAGAGGTTAGCGGTTAGAGGTTCTACAGGTTTAGATTCAAGAGGTAAAATCAGTGAGGGCTGATGGATCTCCACTTCAGTCTTTATAGACTTAGGTGTGATATGGTTCACAAGAGACGGTTTCTCATTATTGTTCTGTTTATTACTTTGAGAGATGAGGTCTGCTTTTCTTTCCTCTTCATTGCTCCGTCTGAATTCTTGATTTTTATCCTTCATGCTCACTTTGAAATCACTGACAGCACCTTGTGTGTTCACTGAATATTTCTCTGCAAGAGAATAAGAAATATGTGAATTATTTAAAAAGTTTTGCTGCTTTGAAACAATGCAATAAATAATAGTTTTTTTATTGTTTTAAAAGAACAGTTATGGTCCATAATGTAAACATGTTAAGCACCCAATGGTCAATAGAATAAAAGTATAATAAAATATAGTTATTGCTGCAAAAATTGTACTTTTATTTAGAGGCCATTAAGCTCTTACATACTTTAAAGGGACACTCCACCCAAAAATGAAAATTGTCATAATTTACCCACCCTTAAGTTGTATCAAACCTGTATGTATTGTAATGTATTTGTTCTGATGAACAGAGAGAAAGATATTTGGATGAATGCTTGTAACCAAACAGTTTTTGGGGTGGAGTGTCCCTTTAATATACTCGTTTGGCAGAAATAAAAATAGATTTTATTAATGTCATTTTCATAATAAAGTATTTGACGCAGTTCTGACATTAAACGTCTAAAATAACAATATGCAAATTCTTTATTTTGTTCCTTATTAACAAAATATCTGAAAACATCTGAATATATGAATTGTGTCTAAACTGAAGTGAGTTTTCTGACCTGTAGTGCGTCTCTCTGTTATTGGAGGAGTAAATCGATCTTGAGCATCAAAGAATTCCTCCTCTGATTCTGAACCACTTCCTCGAGACTCTTTTGTCTTTCTGTGTCTCTGTTGTTTCGGTTCAGTCTGATTGTTGCTGCCTCTCTCTTGTCTGTGAATCCTGGAGAAAAGTTCTTGAAAATTCACTCCAGCTAATTTAGCATTGATGCTGTTAGCGCTACATGATGCCAACACCGCCTCGAATTCAGCTGACATGCTAGAAACATCATTTTCCCTCTCTTCCTCCTCATCGTCTTCGTCGCTCAATGCGTCATCGCTGGCCGCGGCCGGACTCGGCAAACTATCAGACATTTGCGAGAGGTCTATGAAGCGCAGACCCGATCGATCATTGTACGTCAGTCCAGACGGTCGTACGGGTTTGTTTAGATTACCCCTCTGACTCAAACGCTCCGGCACCTCCAGCAGGTACGGATGATGGACGTCCAGACCTGACGTCCCGGATCTGGCCTTCTCTTTTTGAGGAGCATCTTTATGTTCCAGTCCACCGATGGCCGCTTTGATGCTCTCCTCCAGTGCGTTCAGTGAGTTACTGGATAAACTGGAGAAGCTGCTGTTGATTCGAGGGTCCGTGTACCAACCCGTCTCCAGAAGTGTGTCCATGGTAACCGAGTAATCCTCGTCGGCGACGGACTCGCTCTTTCCGGCCTCCTCTCCATCATCCTCTAAACACGGATGTGTTACAATCACTCTCACCCTCTCAGCTTCAGTCCTCCTGTCCGCCTCGTCTTCATCACCTTCCTCTGTGCCGTCATTGGTTTGATTGGACATCGTGTCTTCTGACAGCTGAGCGTCCAGCAGGCCTTCCATCACATAATCGTCTTCAGAACTGTCTTCTGAATCACTGCCACACCGGGAAATATAACCTGCGCGTAACAAACGTTACAAATCAATTGAATGCATTTAAAAATACATCACATATGATTTGAATCTGTTGCGTCTTACCTTCTTCTGCAGGAATGCGGCGCATTTTAGGTCTGGGACCCCAGCGAAACACATTGATTGTGGGATCCACCATCAGTTTGCAGTATCCAGCCAGCAGACAGGCCAAATCTTTAGCTCCTACTGATTCCATGAGTAAAGCTATAGGCTAAATAATGAGAAAGAGAGACGGTCTGTACATAAAGAGAACATATGAACGTATCCTAATAAATATTTTACACACCTGAATGTCCTGCAGGTAAATCTTGACCATGCTGACTCTGTCGGTCTCTGACAGCACCTCGATTCGAGTGATGTAATGGAAGTCTATGATGGTGGAAAGCATGTTGAGCTGGTGGTTCAGTATTTGACTGATGCCGTATCTCGATCCCACCAGCAAAGTCACCAATGACTCTCTGTCCTGCAGCTAAACACACACAAACATCTCCAGCAATCACAATCATACAGTCACATATAAACACCATCACACTTGCTAGCAAATCCTCATGCTACAGGAAAGCTTCACAGTTTCCATTGAGAATGCAGATCTGCTCTGGTTCGGAAACAGAACGATTGTGGTTTTGGTTAGCATTAGAATCTAGATTACAACAGAGCAGTGCAGTAAATGTGGTTTCACCAGCGAAACAGATGATATTTCACACAACAGGTTTGGGTGGAACCGTCTCATTTCAAGAGACGTTCCTAAGTTATCCAAGCATCCAGCTACAATCTAGAACAGCATTGTAAAGCACTGAATTTAAAGGAATAGTTCACAAAAATATGAAAATTCAAGGTGTATATATATATATATATATATGGGCTTGTCAAAAGATTAATCACCATTAATCGCATTCAGAATAAAAGTTTGTGTTTACATAATAGATGTCTGTTTACTGTGCATATTCATTTTGTATTTATAAACACAAACACATACATGTAGGCTTATATATATTTAGGAAATATTTAGATGTATTTGTTTATAATTGAAATTATTATTTATCATTATTATTAATAATGTTTTAGTTTATTAATTTGTATATTTTTCTTAAATATATACATGTATGGGTTTGTTTTTATAAATACCAAATTAATATGCCCAGTACACAGACATATATTATGTAAACACAAACTTTTATTCTGAATGCGATTAATCGCAATTAATCTTTTGACAGCCCATATATATATATATATATATATATATGCAACATATATTTTGGCACAGTAAATTCAAATATGGCGGCACATCAGTAATATTGAATCTCATTGGTTCTTACATGTTTTGTGACAAACACACATGACACACGTGAGATTCAGCGTTATCTTCACGTTGCCATATTTAAATTCAGCGCTTATTTAGCTATTTCAATTTAGCTAAAATAAGCTTAAAACATAAATGAAATCACTTTATTAATCCAAACATTTTGATTCTTTTAATAATGGATGTTTGGAGCTTCAACATTTTGAAGACTTATATATGTATGACAGATACTTTAAAAAAGTATTAGTTTGTGTTTAACTGAAGTTATGAATATACATCTGGGATGACATGAGGAGAATTTTCATATTTTGGTGAACTACTCCTAAAAATTGGAGGCTGCTTGAGTAAAAATGTCCTCCAGTAAAATATAATGTAATAAAAGCGTCTCCATGGTTTAGTTTGTTATCTGAGTTGAACGCAGCAGATGGACTGAACTCTCTCTCTCTCACCAGCATGGTGGCGTTATAGGTTCTCCCGCTGTATGACATCAACTCAGCCATCTGCGTCAGATAAGCCAACCGAGCCTGAGACACAGAAATCACCTGAAACACAGACAGATACGGTCAAGACTGATGCTGTGTTTGAAATAGCATGATGATGCATTCTTATACGTACAGTACTATGTACATTCTTCAGATGATATTATCCAAGTCACTTGACTGGTGTAAATATCTTCGTATTATATTATCAATGTACCTGTACACACCTGTACGCATGCACAGACACACACGCACCTTCTGTCGTGGTTCCAGCAGTGACTGGATCTTCTTCATGTGATGGTTGATAGCTTTGCGCAGGTCTTTATCTCTCATGTTTCTCAGCAGGGTGGGAGAGATGAAACTTTCTAAACCAAACTCTTTCCTGAGACACACAGACACCTGCATTAGAGCGTTGTGTTTTATGGAGTACGTGCGCACGTGTGTGTGTGTGTGTTCTTACACAATACTCTTGACAGATGCTCTGGCGGTTTGTCCACAACTCGCCATTTTCTCATGCATGTGCAGCGCGGCGAGCCTCAGCGCTGTGTTGCATTTCATCTCCACTGCGTATCGTTCCTGTAACACATCTCCAACACTCTACACACACACACGCAGCGGACTTAAAGCAGTGTTTTTTATTGTACGGTGTTTGTTTATATCTCACACACACACCTGTTGGAAGAGATACTCGAAGGCCACCGGGTCATCCTGCAGAAGCTCCATCGGGTCTCTGGGGACGAAACACACCCTGAACAGACATCTGTAATCATGAGAGTCTTTCTTCTGCACCACCTGAAAGACAAACACACATTTTGGATGAATATATTTATTAAATAAATATTAAGTACACAAATAGTTTTGGTAACTTTGTAAAGTCTAATAATTCTCAAAACCTTGTGACAGCATTACAACTTTAACTCAAGTTATTTCTCAACAGTGTTGTGATACGTGTGTGTTTACCTTTTGTACGAGCTCGTCCTCGTGCAGTAACAGCAGTTTAGTGATGTTATATTGCTGTTCCAGGACCAGTGAAAAATGCTCAATAACACGAATGGACAACTTCTCTCTCAGAGTCAACACAATGTCCTGCAAAGAGACAGAAGGTAGGTTTCCATTACAGATCTGCGCAAAACTTAAGCGATATTTTCTAAATGTCGATAAAAAATATTGCGGAATAACGCCGTTTCAATAAGACCATGTTATGCGACTCAAGTTTATTTTTTTACTTCACGTGATAAGTCATTCTGACCAAACTTCGGTTTTATGGCAGGTTGCAAACAAACGTTAGCGGTGCATATTGCCACCTACTGTAATGAGAGTGAAGAGAAATGTCTATTTCCTCATATGTGACCTTGGATCCCAAAACCAGTCTTATGTAGCACAAGAACATTTGTAGTAAAAGCCAAAAACACATCGTATGGGTCAAAATGAGCCATTTTTCTTTTATGCCAAAAATCATTAGGATATGAAGTAATCAAATGTCAAAAGTAAATCAAATGTCTTCTGTACGCAGATGATCTGGTTCTGTTATCTCCCACTGAATGTGGTTTACAACAGAACCTGGACCTGCTAGAACAATACTGTCAGACCTGGGCCCTGACGGTTAACTTCAGTAAAACTTAAATTATCACCTTTCAGAAAAGATGCAGATCAAAGCTAACACAACACACATTTACATTAGGTACCAACCAAATAACACACACATCACATTACAATTATCTGGGTTTAAAAATCACATCCACAGGAAACTTTAATCCTGCAGTGAATGAACTGAGAGATACGCAGGGCCTTATATTCTATCAAACGTCAATGTCCTATAGAGATCCCAACTAGAATTTAGCTAAAAATATTAGAATCAGTAATAGAACCGATTGGCCTTTATGGCAGTGAGGTGTGGGGTCCACTGACAAATCCAAAACAAGATTTTACTAAATGGGAAAAACCTCCAACTGAGATCCTGCATGCAGAACTCTGTAAAAATATCTTACAGGTGCACCGGCACACAACAAACAACACATGCAGAGCAGAATTAGGCAAATATCCATTAATAATAAAGATAGAAAAACGAGCGATGAAATTCTGGAAACATGTAAAACACAGCGACTCTCAGTCATATCATTATAAAGCCCAGAAATACCAAGAGATGAGCAAAGAAATAAATCCAGAGCTTCAGTCCTGATGTTTCAGTCCTAACATCCACTGATGCTCTCAACCACAACAATACTGACAAAATCACACTCAACCAAATTACAACACAAATGAAACAAAACTATATCAGTCATTGGAAAACTCAAACAAAAGAACAGAGTAAAATGCAATGTTATCTGTCCCTAAAGAGAGAATCCAGTATGGCAGACTATCTGTACACAGTAACAGATCAAAAACTAAGAGCCACGTTGACCAGATACAGACTCAGTGGACATAAACTCACTATAGAGACGGGCAGACACAGAGAGAGAGAGAGAGAGAGAGAGAGAGAGAGAGAGAGAGAGAGACATAAACTCACTATAGAGACGGGCAGACACAGACAAACATGGCTTCCACAGGACCAGAGTCTGTGTCCACACTGTCATCTCAACAAAATAGAGACAGAGATCCACTTCCTAACGGAATGTACGAAATACACGGATATACGGACAATGTTTTATGGAAAAATCTAATCCATACACGAGATGTTTGAAAGTGTGTCAAACGATGAGAAACTGTCGTATCTGTTTGGAGAACACAAGGACTGCTGTGTGTTAGCTGCTAAATATGTGTCTGCCTGTCATAACAGAAGAGAAAACACTGAATCTGCCCTGACCTCATGTTTCCAATATATGTACATATATACTTATATTACTTGATTCTATTGAATGTATATTCTGCTTTGTAGAAAATTTGTACTGTATTTTTCTTTAAATGTTATATATTACTGATTCACTTTAAGCTTGCACTACACATCACACTTTTCATTTGATACTATTATTATTATTACTTATCCTCTGTTTGTATACATATTTGCACTACTTGTATGCAGCCCAGCTGCAAATGCTTTGGCAATACAATGTACAATTTTGTCATGCCAATAAAGCAACTTACATTAAGAGATAGAGCGAGAGAGAGAGAGAGCGAGAGAGAGAGAGAGAGCGAGAGAGAGCGAGAGCGAGAGAGAGAGAGAGAGAGAGAGAGAGAGAGAGAGGAGAGAGAGAGAGAGAGAGAGAGAGAGAGAGAGAGAGAGATCTGAAACCTTAAC
Organism: Oreonectes daqikongensis; assembly: GCA_026939265.1. NCBI lineage: Eukaryota > Metazoa > Chordata > Actinopteri > Cypriniformes > Nemacheilidae > Oreonectes > Oreonectes daqikongensis. The sequence goes on along the minus strand of JAOTQM010000639.1, from coordinate 2,357 downwards.
AGTGGTGCTCCTGTGAAATTTGAAGGCTTTGGTCTGGCCGTTCTCCAGGTAAACCTTCAGAACATTAGGCAGAAAGAGAAGAGAGTTTCCCTACAAGCAAAACACAAATGTGGATTAAAGTCCACTACAGTAATAATAGTTTTAACATGGTGCTGTAGTAAAACTGCTTAAACAAACACTAGAATAAAACCAGTTGGTGGGTGATGTGACGTGTGTCCTCACCTGAGTGTGACCGTTCACAACAACCTCTTCTGCAAAGCGCACTTTAACCGGGTTTCTTCTCAGTCGAGCTCTCTTCTCTGCCGTGATGAACGATGACTTCGGGTTCTGAGACACAGATATCAGATATAGAAATCAGATTGTGTTTGTACAAGATGATGGACTACAGATAAATAACAGAGTCACCGCTACCCACCAACATGTTTCTGAGGATCGTAAGGGTCACAGAACCCCGGCATTCCCTGAGAACGGAGCATAAAGCAAATGCATGAGGTTATTTTTGAGCGAACTTTCGTTTGAAGCAGAACGGTGTTGTTTTAGTGATGTTACCGAATCATCTTCTCAGCAATTTCTGAAGAAAGATCTTCTATGGCTCGGTTGTTGACTTTCAGGATCTGATCTCCAGGAAAGATCTGACCGTCAGCCGGACCTCCTACAAAAACACAAGATTTTAACATTTTCGGAGGAAAACAAACCTCACCACTGTATTGCTAAACCTCCAACTCAAGTCTCTTTTTTTAAAACATTTCATCAGGCAAAATCATTTTATTCTTAAATGTGATTATTGATGACAATGTGAATGATGCAGCACAAGTGAATGTGACAGAGTTTGTTGAAATGAATCAAATGGTTCTGACCTCATAATAAATGAATGTCATGAGAGTTTAACCGTGTCTGCAGTTTCTGTGTTCTATGTTTTATGAGGACTTTCCATAAACATCATAGGTTTTATTCTGTGCAAACGGCACCGCTAAACCAAACCATCTAACAAACCTTTCTGCACCTTTACATTAAATAAACATCATTTACTTTGATTTATAAGCTGTTATCCTCATGACAAACACACACACACACACACACAGGCACACACACACACAGGCACACACACACACAGGCACACACACACACAGGCACACACACACACACACACACACACACACAGGCACAAACACACACGCACACACACGCACACACACACACACAGGCACACACACACGCACACACGCACACACGCACGCACACAGGCACACAGGCACGCACACAGGCACACAGGCACGCACACAGGCACACACACACACAGGCACACACACACACAGGCACACACACACACAGGCACACACACACACACACACACACACAGGCACGCACACACACAGGCACAAACACACACGCACACACACAGGCACACAGGCACACACACACGCACACAGGCACACAGGCACGCACACAGGCACGCACACAGGCACGCACACAGGCACACACACACACACGCACACAGGCACACGCACACAGGCACACACACAGGCACACACACACACACAGGCACACACACACACACACACACACACACAGGCACACGCACACACACACACGTCAAGACCTTCCTCACAGTTTCTCATTGGCTCCGTCACAGCAGTCGAGAGGCGTGTAAAGGCGAGAAGATCTAAATTTAGAGACTCTCAGAAACACTCATCTGTGACTTTATTCTTCCGGTGAGCAGATGCTTTAAAATGTGCTTAAATCATAATCTGAGTTTAAAATAAGGTAATCAGATTACTAGATCTGTAATCCTGCACACACGTTTGTGTGTGTGTGTGTGTTTTCCTGTAGGGACACACAGGGTCCCCACAATATAAAGTCTGATCTATCTGTCCTCACAATGATTATAAATTAACTGAAGTGATGTTTTTTTGAAAATGCAGAAAGGTTTGTGTGATGGTTTGGTTTAGGGGTTGTGTGAGAGGATACAAATACAGTTTGACAGTATAAATCATTATGACAGACGTGTGTGTGTGTGTGTGTGTGTGTGTGTGTACCTGGAGTGACGTCCCTGACCAGCAGGGGGTGATGTGATGAGAGAGTAAATCCATAAGAGTCCAGCACAGCATCTCTGATCACCTCCACCGTCACCTTCACAGGGAAGTTCTGCTGCCCCGACTCCCCGGAGCGAAACCTCCTGCCTCTCAGAATACGCTCTCTATCCCACAGAGAGATAAAAAGAGTTTTATAAACAAATCTGACATCACAGTCTGAATGATATTTCTTGTGTTTAATGGCAGATGAAAGAGAAATTATCTGAGAGAGAGAGAGAGAGCTGTACCTGCTGAGAGAGTCTCGAGAGCGCCGCAGCCATTTCC